>CAJQZM010031567.1:0-10431 GCA_907164665.1 Colias nastes | reverse complement strand
ATGCACCTATGAAAGCATCTATAAGTAATAATAGTCCGTTAACTTATCTATATAAAATCCCCAAAAATACGTTATAGATCAGTAAAGCAACACATAACATTTTCCATACATAATAATATAATTATTACGTAGACGATTCTAAAAATGTAAAATAAGAATAACTCATAATGCTTATCCGGCTGTCCTTGCGTTTTTTACTATTGAATAAAATTCGTGTTTATAAGGATAATTAAGAACCTTGACTTGAACAAACTTTATTTATCTATGTTGTAGATCTTATAAATAAGTTTTAGGTAAAAAGGAATAATTATTACAGGTAGGTAATAGATAAGTTTTTAATTAGTAGATAGTTAAGTTAGACGCATTTGGATAATTGATATGTAGTTGATTTTAGTTCTTTTTTGAACCACTTGCAATATACTTTATAGGCAATCAAAACTGTCTTTACTTATTTATTCTCATTTAATTAAAAATTTTAATAAGTGTGAAAAAAGATGAGAAATACAGAGAAGATATTTACAGAAAGATTAGATATGAAATAGAGAAAGCGGCTGTTTTTATTTTGAAGAGCAACTGTAATTATCAAATGTATTTTTTACTTCTATATGAAACAGTAGATAATATTTATCTAAGGTAATGTTATTTTACATATTGGAACGAAGTTCCTTATCGCGCGTTGTGAAAGGGGGCTAGACGGCAAAAATTCTTACGAAAAGTTGTCACGACACTTTTTGCTAGAGTTGTGCCGTGCGGTGTGCGCATGCGCAACTTAACACTTCGTTCCATCCGGATGTCCCTTGACATCGCTCAAGTTTTTTTTTGAATTTGAAACCTACGGTGAAATTATTTCAATTCCAAACTAAAATCGACAAACTAGTTCAGAAGCTCTCAAATGAAGCGCTTACGAACACAATTAATTTTAATGATATTAAAATATGGCTTCCATTTCGCTGTATGCAACTCAAACATTACGTATTATTCTACTCGACTTCTCTAGTAATCGTATGAAATTAGCAGAGAGCATTTCTTCAAGTAATTGGCGTTTGTACTATGTACCTAGTTCCTACCGATTTCTATGCACTTATATACCTTTTACCTCTCTTGTGGGTGTAAATTAATCCCTATTTCCATAAGTTAGTTCGAGAATATTCATGTGAATTGCAAAAAAACAGAAAATTATGTAGATTATTCGAAAGTATTGGTTTATAGTATTAGCATACTGGATGTCTGTTTAAACTTTAATCTTTGAGCGGCTTAAAAAAATGTAGTATACTTTTTGCTTGTTATTTATTATAAAGTGCATGAAAAACCAATGTATGCATTTTTTAAAGTGAAACTTTTTCAGGCTCGTCGTGAGTAAAATTTCATGGCCGTGCCATGGCAATACCGTCACGTCATGGAGTAAGGCGTTGATTTTGGTATCTTTGAATCTTGTGCTCGGCACACGCTCTTTTTTATAATATAGGTACTACCAGTATCGACTGCTTCGTCGCGAATGTATTCTAAATCTAAACCATGCTCAAACCTCCTTACAACATACAAATAGTTTCATTGAAGAAGGTTCAGCCGTTTTAAAGGAATTTAGTGACAAATACACGCACGGAATAAATATACCTATAAGTAGGTACATATTATTAACCTATATATGTATAGTTTTCTTATCTTATTTATTATCGTGTTGCCTTATTACAGTGTAATTCCAATACTATATATGTATTCTAAACTTTCAATTATTTAAATGTTTATGGATGTGTTCCAACTTCCAAATAACTAAAGATTAAAATCCATACTAATATTATAAATGCGAAAGTAACTCTGTCTGTCTGTCTGTTACTCAATCACGCCTAAACTACTGAACCAATTTTCGTGAAATTTGGTATGGAGATATTTTGATACCCGAGAAAGGACATAGGCTAATTTTTAACCCGGGAAAATGACGCAATCCCGGAAATCCCACGGGAACGGGAACTATGCGGGTTTTTCTTTGACTGCGCGGGCAGGCGCGGGCGAAGCCGCGGGCGGAAACCTAGTTGCTCTATAAATTGCTTTTGGCAATTAAATATACTGAAATAATTTGCATACAACAAATTTAAATAGATTCATTGCCTTTACTTTACTAATTGAATGATATTTATTAGATGCACAACTATTAACTATTAATATGTAGCATGATTCATTGATATACTTCCTGGTTTCATAAATTATCTTTAATAGAGTCATGTAGCTATGAATATCAAGAGGATTATTTAGAGGTCGTTTAAGATATTCATTACTATTATAATTACTATATTCACTCGCCAAATATTTACACGGCTTATTAATCTATACTAATATTAATAACTAGCGGTCCGCCCCGGCTTCGCCCGTGGTATAAATTTACGTTTTCTCTACATAAGAACCATCCTCGTACTTCAAGGAATATAATAAAAAAAGAATTATCGAAATCGGTTCAGCCGTTCACACGTGATGCCGTGACAACGCGAAACGGGTGCGGACCCGCCGCCTTTTTATAGCTCCCGCCGCGAAGCGCGTTGAACGCGGCAACTGATACACAAAAATAATAATCCTTAAGGCTGCATGATTCTGTATTCACGCGCGATGACTTATAGCGTATTTCATGTATAACTTTGGTGTTTCTACACCGATTTACATGATTCTTTTTTTAATGAATAGGTAATAATGTTAACTTTTTTTAAGTAGGGATGAGTGAGAGTGTTGTAAACGTAAGAGTAGACAGATATAATCAGAAAGCTCCGAATTGCTAAGCTATTGAAGTTTCACGTGTTATTGTGAGTCAATTTTAAAAGATAGACATTTGCTGTCTAGCAATTATATAATAATAATAATTTAAGAACATTTGTGTCGTACATGATTTCTATGTAGCTTTAACCATTAAGGCTGCACACGCGACGGAAGCTTTTAAAAAATGGAGTAACTTCTCCCGTTTTCCCAATATTTCCCTTCACTGCTCTGCTCATATTGATCGTAGCGTAATAAAAAGTATACTATAACCTGCCCAGGAGTATAAAGAATAATTGTGCCAAATTTCGTTAAAATCCGTCGAGTAGTTTTTGTTTCTATAACGAATATACAGACAGACAGACAGACAGACAGACAGACAAAAATTTTACTAATTGCATTTTTGGCATCAGTAGCGATCCCTTATCACCCCTTCATAGTTTTTTTTTAAATATATTTTATGTACAGAATTGGCCTCTCTACAGATTTATTATAAGTATAGATAAAATACTTATAAAGCTGATGAGTTTGTTTGTTTGTTTGCTTGAACACACTAATGCCTGTAACCTCGCGTCCGTTTTGAAAAATTACACTATAGTCCATTTCTAGAGGAAGGCATAGGCTATGTTATATCATCACGCTAGGGCCAATAGGAACGGAGCAATGCGGGTAAAACCGCGCGGCACAGGTAGTAGGTACACATAAAATATCATTGAGTTTGTAATGAGTATTATAAGCTTGAACTAATATTTCTGTAAGTAGCTATTTAGAATGCTATAAAATTTGAATATTCCATAGACCCAAGAATTTATTCATGTCATAATTTATTCAATGTATTTGAATCCTCCATTCCAGTCCATTATCTTTTCCTTTTTTCTGTACAATTTTTACCTTTTTTATGTATCCTGTATTGAGAAATAAGGGTTGCCAAATCATGTTTATTGTTTGCGAAAGATCATAATATTTTTTTTATATTTTTTGGAATTCAGCCAGCCTTATTATTCAGTCATTGTAACATCATCATTATGTGGAGTATTATTATGTTAACAGAAAATGTCGTCTACCACCATGATAGGTAATATATAATAATGGATATTCTATTGTGCCGGTTTTGGTACAGTACATATTCGATAACAGTATGTTCATTGTACAATATATCGTAACGAACAACAAGACTGTGCAAATAATGTAAATGCAGGTTAGTTTATCGATTTATACGATCTTTTATTGCTGTAACACTTGGTGATAATAAAACAATATTTTTGAAATTAAATAATATAGTTACCTAGTATTTTTATATGGACTTATTAATCTCTCTATACAAAGGGAGGCTTATTTAACATTATTTTGAGATTTTATACAACTCATAATAATATGTCCTTGCTTGTTAATTTTTTTGCTGTAGGTAGGCTAGATCAAATTCTGCATTACCTACCTTTAAATATTGTGTTTAAGACTGTCATCTTGTTTAAATTATAATCGTATATTGGAAATATCGAATCAAATAAACGTATAATAGAGTCACAAATAGAGTTAAGTGTTTATTATACAAGTAATTTGCTATAAATCAATGTATTACAAGACATTTTTCATTATCTACCAACATTTTACTTTCACGTGCGATAGAACCTATTAGTTCTATTTATGTATTTAATCAGTTGATAGCTCAAGTTCTATGCCAAGTACAGCCATAAATTGCCAAGGCCTAACCAACAATTGTATACGTAATGGTACCTTTATAAGTTACTGTGCTAACTGTTATCAGCTCGCGACTAGAATACAATATTATGAGTAATATGATTATGTTTAAAACACAGTAGAATATACTTGCATTCAATGTGTATTATTATCGTGTGCACTTCTATTGTTCCGTATTATATACAAGTTCTAGATCCTGTTTGTAGTCTTTATATGAAGGAAGTAGCTGCTCCGCGCGGTTTTACCCCCGTGGCTCCTCTCCTGTTGGTCGTAGCGTGATGATACCGGCCTATAGCCTTCCTCGATAAATGAGCTATCTAACACCGAAAGAATTTTTCAAATCAGACCAGTAGTTCCCGAGATTAGCGCGTTCAAACAAAGAAACTCTTCAGCTTTATAATATTAGTATAGATAAGTATGAGTAAGAATATTTGAAAGTAAAACTGAAGAGCTTTTAATCAAAGGCGTAAAAGCTTGTTCTTTTTAACAGGAGTGAAAGATTTACAGAAATACTTCGTGTGAAATATGAAATTTAGATGAATCAACAGTTGACCGCCGCCTCATATAGCTTGTGTATTACAAATTTAAATCATACCTATATGTGATAGTTGAAAAGTGAAAACAGTACGAGAATATTAGTAAGTTTGCAAAGATACTTTTACCTCTTACATATTTTATTAGCGTAAGTTACGTTGCTGTTTAAATTCGTTATCAGGAGCCATAGTAAAATCTGAAGGTAATGTGATCATTACCGAAGCTATCTCTGTCAGTTTAAAACGAAAGATAGGGATAGGTATATTTTAAAACCGTCTTAAAGTTAAGCATCGTCGTTAAATTCACGAAAGATTGTACATAATTCTGCTTTGTGCATTTCATTGCTAATTATTTTAAGTGAATTGCTATTAAGCCAGTACTCAAGTTATATTTTTAGCTATTGTGCATTAAAAACTCCAAAACCGGGTTAAGTAGTTTACTGTCTACTAAGTTTTACTTGACGGGGTCAAATCCCAAGCGCCGTTTTGAATGTTCTTATAAGGTACGGTCGGCAATAATGATCATAATATTAAAGATAAATATCATATTATTTAAAGTAAATTAGTATAAAGCTTAGGAAAATATATTTTAAAATGACATTCAATTCTTTATATGTTATGTTCTTGCTCTTCAAATTACATTTTTATTAGAATAAAAAACCAGGTTTAGAAATCTTTAATCTTAGTCTAAAATTTTTATTTCAAAAGAATCAATCAATCATTATTTCACAAGTAAATTTGGAAATTGCAACGCCAGAATTACGATATTTTAAAACCTAAATGCCACAATATACAAATTAAGTATCTTATACAATAAGCAATTAACGGAAGACTCGAGACAAAATTGTACTTTTATAGTACCTATCTGTTATATAATATAGTTATATGCTAACTATATAACTAAACTAAGATCGTTTCCTCATAAATGTTAGGCTAAAAGTTTTGTTCCCACATAAAATTTATCACTGACATCACAATTGACGGTATAATCATATGTTCCCATAAATCAAGCTCATAGGAAACCCGGGACCTTTTCCGAATTAAAAGAGGTGTTATTTATAGTGAAAAATTAACACTAAAACAGTGTAAAATAAAAAAGAAAGTATGAGCCGAACACACGTGTCAGAAGTTGAACTTCTCAGGCAAGATTCAAAGACACCAAAATCGTCGTCTTACTCGTTTCACTTCAAAAAATAACAACAGAAATGTATTAATTTTTCTGCTGACGTTACCGCCCCTAAAAATTGCGAGTTAAGGTGAGGCGGTGTTTACGTGTTTTTCATTCAAGGACCTCAGAGGGCACTTTATTTAACCGAGTCGTTTTGTTCACCCCTGTCTGGATTCTGGAGCAGTTTAGACGCAAAGTATGCATTGTTTATTTATCACCCATTTGTATGTATTTGAGAAACAATTTTACAAAAAAAAGAATATTAAATAGCAGGATTTTAGACTTGTGAATTAATTGGTGAATAATGATGATGAAATATGTTTAATAGCTTTTGTGCTTATCCAGAGTTTAGTCTATCTGTGTGCAAACTGTCTTCCAGAACTGATGAGCATTTTTTTTCACCCATTTTTTCCAAATTTCGCGTTTAAAACAGTAGTGGGATTTACAAGAAATATAAATGTGAAAGTATTTTTAAGCCTAGAAAAGTGCTCGATTTTCTCGTTTTAAAAATACGGCGTTCTCTCAAACGATCACATTTTGCGACGCGATAAAATTCTAGACGTTAGATTTAGGTATCTAACATTTGCTAAGCAGAATATTAGATACTAAGCGCAGTGAATATAAAAAATTAATATATTTTGAAATATACATGTTTGCATTCAGGCTGCTATAATTAATTTGAAACGACAATTCAGAAATTTATAGATACACTAGAAAATATAAAATAAAATTTAAAATGTATTTTCTGCAACAGCGGGAGATCAGCTATTAAATATTAGACAGAAAAAACGACTATAAAGTAGCTTCAGCATCGATAAAAGTATTCTTATTACATACGCATATCTTGTAAATCTAAATTCTAATAGGTTTTTTAACATTGCAAACATTCCTATAAAGATGCAGACAAAACTATCAAATGATTTAATCGTCACATTTACATCATTTTATCTAGGAAAATCTAAGATTTATAAAAAGATCCAAAAAACAAGCTCAATTTATACTCAATTTATATTATTTATACCTGACCTTCTATCGTCCTAATAGCAACATATTTATTGCAAATTCATGCAAGATTCTTGAAAAGCAAATGTCACTAAATACATTTACAATTCAGATCTATTTTTAGCTTTTAATATTGCATTGGCTTCTGATTATAATTGATTTTACGCTACGCGTGTGCGAAGTGCGTTCTAAGGAATGGTATTGTTAAAATTCTTTTCAAATATCATGAAGAGTCTAATAAAGAAGTACAAATTGTATGATTTACGGTAATATTTATGACTACGTGTCGTCCTTGCGTCTTCACAATGACGTAATTAGTAACTTTTATGTTGATACACCCGAACTTTATAATACTAACTTGTATTATCTATTGTGGGTCAAAATAAAGGGCTTTGTTTTATTATGGCTAACAGAATTTGGGTAAGCAATAAACCAAACTGAGGTCGTAAAAGCGAACTCTTCTTTAATATGGAGGATCATTGTATAGATGCATGTAGGTATGTAATATAAATTACTAGCTTCCCGCCCGCGGCTTCGCCCGCTTTGTCTAAAACCTAATGAATTATATACTAAAACCTTTCTCTTGAATCACTCTATCTATTAAAAAAGACGCATCAAAATCCATTGCGTAGTTTTAAAGAGTTAAGCATACAAAGGGACATAGGGACAGAGAAATCGACTTTGTTTTATACTATGTAGTGATTGTTTATTTATTTACTTAATAATAAATAAAAGCAAAACAAAAACTTTGCTAAAGTCAATTTTACAAATGGCGACTCAAAGTCAGCTCTACTTTATTTCTATTCAATTTTAATATAAATAAATATTTTTTTATCATATCTACTACATGATATTATATCTTGATTGACTTAACAACACAAAACACATTATGTTCTACAAAATAGAAATAAACAAACATATTTTTTTTATCTTGTTATTTTTGTCAAAATCGCTTTATAAAATATTCAGTGAATACAGTTAAAAAATACAGCTATTTTACATTTTAATAATTAAATAATGGATTTTTATTTTTATTTATCAACTCAAAATTGTAAGAGATAAGTATGATAATTCAAGCTTTAAAAAACAAATTTAAACATAAATACGATATTTTTTACAAGTATTTTTTATAAAAGAAAGTCCTTCTATAAGATAAAGAGCTCTTTTTCTATTTCTAAATATTAACAGCGTATGCAAATGCACCTATAATATAAACAAATTTAAATTTTAAATAATATCCAGATCACTTTGAGTTGAGAGAAATTATAATAATTTATTTATAAATTTCACAAAACATTCGAATATTTCGACACAAGACTATTGAATTATAAAAAAAATTACAGGTATGTTAGACGTAACTTTTATTTTAATATTTTTGTGGATGAATAGTTGTCAATGTAGTTTTCATTATTTTATGTCTGAACATGCTTAGCTGTCGAATACTATAAATTGCCGCTTTCCTTTGACTCGTGGCGCATTCGTACGAATCGTGCCATGGTGCTCAGACGTTGTTTATACGACGTTTGACCCAACTACCCTCACTTTATTAATAGTCGTTGACTTGCTGCGTTTTAATATCAACTACCTACATCAATTAGGTAGCTGTGTAGAACCGCAGTACATTCTTATTACATTCATACTAATATTTAACCCGGCCTCTCGTGTAATTTCTAAAAGGTACATAATTAATGTAACTATGTCCCGTGGTTTCGATCGCGGACGAACCCGCGGGCAAAAGCAAGTATTTCTATAGCTTATGTGTGTAATTATTTTAAATACTTCCCTGCCAAGTATCATCAGAATACGTTCAGTGGTTTTCGCGTGAAAGAGGAACAAACATACATCCATTCTCACAAATTTTCTCGTGTATAGGTAACCTAATATTAAACAAGAGAATCACCATGGAAAGTAGATCTAATTACTAAATAATTTTATTAAGAAAAAAATATTATTAAACTATTATTATTATAAAACAGACGTGAATTGTATTTGCCCCATGACCCATAAACAGTACGCAAGACTTCTAAATATTATAGACATAATTTTTGCAATGACCTTGCAAAATACATTTTGTTTATAATGTGGTGTAAAAACCGACTTAATTGCGGTTTAATATCAAGGAAAATCTAAGCAATAGGTGTACCTTATATTTTCTCACTATTAGGTAAATATGCACATAAAATATATTATTTAAATCAAAAATTAATTTATTACAGTCTGTGTTTCGTATTATTGAATTAAAACGCAAACTTAGGTAGATATTTATTTTATCATGGACAATCGCGTTTCATATAAAATTCAATTAGGTACTTGCAAAATCGAACCATTAGTGACCCAAAAAATAAAAGAAATTATCTTTAATTTTTTTGACAGATCAAATTAAAGAAAAGGCTAAAAGACACGAAATCAAAAATTCCCCGACAGTTCATACAAATATGGTAATAAAAAATAACCAGCTCATGTTTTTATACAGATTTGACCCAGAACGTAAATCTAATAATACCCGCAGAATTATGTATAACATTATCCACAGGACTGATATTTCTCGAAGGTTCTCTACTCCTTGAAACATATTTTAGGCTACTCTGCTGAAAATAAATTTGAAGCATTGTCTTCAATTCTTTTCGGACATTTTTCTAAGTTCGTAAAAAATAGGTGTCAGGTTGAATTGTTCTCCCATAAAAAAAAAAACATAAATAATACATTCATTTTTTGTTCTATTGTAGTTAATTAAGTTATTTTTAACTTTAAAACGACTCTAATTAATTTTATGTGTTCATTATAGGTGTAAAAATAGTGCCAAAACTGTCGAATTTTCCTTAATCCAATCAAGCGTAAAGATATCATATAAATAAACTATTTCACAAAATGTTTAAGTATAGACTGTAATTAGGTACATACCTAAAATACGTATAACTTCCATTATAATTATCCAAAAATTTGACTAATGCGTTAATAGATAAACTGGAAGCTGAAAATAGAGCAGTTACAGCTATAAATAACCCAAAATAAATGGACGTTAGCATCCAATTTTCGTGCATACTTAGCCCGGCTATCAATCACTTACGATTATATTGAGAGTCCGTTCATGTAGATTGATTTGAACTCACATCTGATACCATTATACGGTAATTTTGTATTAGGAGGCTTTTGTGCGTTGAATTATAGCTAATAATATACATAAAATACTAGCAAAAAATATAAAAGTATACGTCGGCGTAACCATAAGATTGTTTTTCATTAGAAGAAAGAAAGAAAGAAAGAAAGAAAAAACATTTATTTCTAGAAAAA
>CAJQZM010031564.1:0-17558 GCA_907164665.1 Colias nastes | reverse complement strand
CTCTCCCCACATAATGAATATACGTGTATTCCAATGACGTCACATTAGCTCCGACTGACATTGTAATATAGTGCGGGTAGGCGGATATATCATCGTTAGGTTGAGGTATACTGGGACGGGATTAATTTGTCAATACGATTGGGCGTCTCGCTCGTTTGTGGGTCTTTAGAGAGAGATACTGTATAGTAGTTTTATTTATTTATAGTTAAGCTAATATATTGAAATTGAAATCATTAAAGGGAATTTGTGTTTTAAGCTTATGATTAAAACAGTTTGAATGAACCAAGATTATGTTACTATATCTACAAATTTATTTTTATAAATTCTCCTTGTTTTAGAACATTAATTGCTATCTAAAATATATTTACATAGTAATTTCTTATTATTTTACACAACAGTCTAAAAATAAATTCAACACAAAAGAACTAAAATAAACATTCCTATGTTTATTTTAGTTTAAAAAAAAAGTATTCCCACATACTACCTTACAGCAAGCTTATGCCTACCTACGTCATAACATATTGTATATGTAACATATAAATATAAAAACTCCTTTTATACGAAACCAAACAAGGAAAATCATAAAAAATAACAACACCCCACGCTGAAGGGTGAAGGCTTTTACAAAATGCCCGATAACAACACAATTACTTATAATTGTAAGTAACAAGCTACTGAAAATTGTAATTATGCGGTTCCTAATTGGTGATTTGAATTTTCCATACAAAAGGGTTAATCATTATTGAACAGAAATAAAGTGTAGAAAGTTCTAAACTTTACTGTTCTTTGTTCCGTGCTATTTATTTGGTATTATAATTGAAACATTAAAATGCTAAATGATTATTATTGGTTACAAGCGGTCCGTCCCGGCTTCGCCCGTGGTACATGTTTACGTTTTCTCTCCATAATAACCGTCCTCCTACTTCAAGGAATATTATTAAAAAAAAATCAACGAAATCGGTTCAGCCGTTGTCGAGTTATGCGCTTACCAACACATTTTGCAAATCATTTTTATATTAAAGATTTAACAATAACTTTATTAACTATAAATAGTAAGTAAATTTACACATTGGTTTCATCCATATTCTACTAGAATTATAATTTTTAGAATCTAGGCGGAATTTCGTCGTTCTTTTTGCGAAAGAGCAACAAACATATTCAAAGCTATATCTATACAACTTCCATCTACTTAATACCACGAATTAAGACCATTTAAATCGAGACAAAAAAGTAAAATCATCTTAAACAGTACCTATTTCATCGTATCAAATACCTACTACTTTTACTAGCCAAACCTCGAACATTGAATGTTAGGTCATAGTACATAATATGAATCCAGTGCATTATTACAACCTCAGCACTGACCATAGACAAGGCTATAATTACCATGCAGTGCAGGGGTCAAAACTCAAAAGGGTGTCTAACCCCCTCTACCCCTATACATCGATTGGCAGCATGCTGGCCAACATTACGAAATTATAAACACGGGAATAATTTGATAATTCATAATACCTATTTGCTTGTTATCTGCTTTATGTGGTTAATTTTGTATCGAGTTTGTTCTCGGAAAGCTTTTGAGTTAAATTAAATTGCGAATTCCTATATGAATACAGCTTAAGTTATTCTTTATAACAAGGTTCCTGTCTGTGAAAATTGAGTCGTTGTTTGAAATTTTGTAAGTTTTTAACTACTAAAACAGAAAACTACAACTGGAAAACTAGGTAACCAACTAAGGAGGACCATATAACAAATAATTTTACCATATTCGTACGAAACTAGCTGGAGCCCGTGGCTTCACGTGGTACCTACCTGGGTCAAGATTAACTTAGTGGCTAGACTACAATAATAAACAACTTTGCAACCATAGGTACTATAATAATCTATTTTTATACAAATTCGTTCAATGATTTTTTCGTCATCAAACAATAAACATAATATAGTTGATGTTTTGATTAAGATAACTTCAGTTCCATACAATATCCATTCTTCCAAACATCCTCTTTATCCAAATTGTAATTTTAATACAAAAATTTTCAAAATGCCATCATGTTGGCACCCCTGCAGGCCGCCATTTCGTGCATCTGTGTGCAACAACGCATTGTGCATTCGCCATCGCCGGCCAGCCGTGCGTGTTATGCAAATGACAAAAAATCAATGTTTCGTGTATCATATAAGCACATGTATATCTTATTTAACGTTGTGTACCTACTGTAGGACACAAAAAGTCCTGTGTACTATAATGAAATGGTAGCAATGCACTTTGTTAAAAGGAGGAAAACAACCATAAAAGCTGCTTAGTTTATAATCAAAGAATTATATTGAACTAGCTTTCTACTATCAATTATATACTAAAACCTTCCTCGAGAAACGCGCTATCAGATGGTGAAAAACTGAAAACAGAATGAAAAGCGTTGCAGTTTTTTTTAGTTTATCGGGAGTAAACAGACAGACAGACGCGGCTGACTGTTGTGTATGTATATAGTGAAAAAATATACTGAAATCAGTTATTCAACGCTAAAGAAAACATAAAACGTAAACAAAGAGAGCTCAAACGAGCTAAAATATAATCTCTAAATACGAAACTTTTGTATAGAAAAATAGATATAAACATGTAGGCGTAAACGCGTCATGGACACATCATATAGTCTAGACATGTCATAACAAGAATAAGAAAAATATATCGCAATGATTCAGCAAATATACAGTGAAAGTTTTTAAAGAGTACTACTAAAGGATCCGTATACATGTCCTAGAAAACTTTATTGTAATTGAAGAATGGAAAGGTCGAGAAATACATAGTCAATATGTAACCATTACAAAAGGACCACCCTCTTTTCCTGGAAGTTGGTTTAAAAATTGACAGTCACATACTTTCATAATAAACACCTACATTTATGTATAATAATCCAGAAAGCTTGTGAAGATTGACGGCATATTTAAATCGTTAATTACTCTGACACAAACACGAAAACAGCTGATCGAATCGGGATGAAATCTATTTCTGTGACCATTATCTATTTCTGTGTAACAGTATAAGCTTATGTACTAAGTTTAGTACATAAGCTTTTTATAACGTTAAACGCAAATAAAGCCACAGTTTGAAGCTAATTCTTCTTACACCAAGCTAAACGATCGAAACATCCTACATTCTCACTCTCATTTATACAATTAACTGTTAATTGCATACACTTAACCGACTACTATAATAAAATCACAATAATGAATAACAAACATACAGAATCGAGGCCGTAAATTAGCACTTTACCGACTTCAACAAAGGATGATACGCCTTAGATGGGTAACGTCATATTTAATAAGCGACTGCTCGGAATGCCTAACCACCAGTGATTCATTATACAGACGACGAATTTATGAATGTTATTAGCGAAATAATAATTTGGTAAAATGGTCTTGATTTGATCACTTGGTATTTGTGTTATTATTTTCCTTCTACGTAGCGTGAAATTTGTAGTTGATGGACGATATAAACTCAAACATTTATTTATTCAATTAGACTTCTTCTAGAACAGTCTTTCCCAACGTGGGCGATAACGCCCCCTTGTGGGCGCTGCAGGCCTAAAGGGGGGCGGTAAGAGACCCAGAAAAAAAAAGGGGGCGTTGTGTAGGGCTTTGGGGTCGATTTATAATTTCATCTACCTAGCTAGGAAGACTCTTAGACACCGACTGAGCTCTCGACTTCGAGAGTCGACATCTTGTGTACATCAACTAATATTAATTAAGATATAGCTCAAACTCGGTTCGATATAATAGACCGCGGGCAATCATGTTTTAACAAGTTTTTGTTAAATAATCCGATTTGTACATTCCTGTATCAATCGGCTGGTTCTATAATACTTGTTCTTGACACAGAACATATAAAAGAGGTTAGAAAGGCGTTGTAGGCGGGGCAGACGCGCCAAGGATATGAGCACTGCTCACATCTATGCGATCGCGCTGTTTAGTCACTCGCTATCTGCAACGGAGAGAAGTACTGCGAACGCAGCGACAAAATTATGAGAAAATGCCTTCATATGCGGTAATTACTTGCCGTGCAAGAAGCCAAGTGCTTAACTTAAACAAAGGAAGCATTTCTTTTCATCGGAAAGTAAAAAAACAACGATATTTTAGTATAAGTCTTTCAAAATGTCCTTCAAATAATTCATTACCCAAAAATATACATTGCGGGCTGCATTCGCTAGTCATTTTCAACACGTCAATTAGAACGCGTAATGTAGTGCGTACAAGTGCGTAGCATCGCGGTATTAGCTCTAGTGCTGGGCGTAGTAAAAGATGATATCGATAGATTTTTTCGATTTAAAGATACTCTGTCCGAATACTATAAAGTTGCGTTTCAATAATCAGTTATAAGTACTTATCGGTTTTTAAGTATGTTTAAAAAGGGGGGCGTTAAAAAATAATTTATTCTTAAAGTGGGCAGTAGACAAAAAAAGGTTGGGAACCCCTGTTCTAGAAGCACTTTTGAAACGACATTACATATTTTGCACGCCTCATATGCGAAGCGTTGAGGTGGGTACTACTGTCACTTCGCGCAAAACATCTGATTTTTCAAACTTAAAATGTCTTTATGTATCATACATTGCACTTGTAAGATAATACATACACACACATATTAAGAAAAAACACTATTTTTAACATTCATGATATTTTTGATGTCATTTTTGTTATTTAAACTAGTTAAAAAACAGTTTAAAAAAGTTCTGTCTTGGACGTCCGTGTGTCTGTATGTGCGGAGGATTTTCTTGTTAACACGATAGCGACCGAAATACTTTACTAATCGAGTCTTTTTTTTTCTCTTACGCTTGAGTATGCTCAGGAATAGAACCCTTTCATTTTTCAGGGTCTGATTCGATGTGGTTTAATTGTTATTAAATAAACAAAAATAATAATTAATAAATAATTATTAAAAAAAATTATTTTATAAAATTGAACATGTAGAAAATAAAAAAACTTTCATGTGCAATTTTGAAAAAAAAATTTTTTTAGTGATTTTTTGTTTAAAAAAAAAATTCAAAAATTATTAGATGTTGGCTAACTTTAGAATCATATAATTAGGATATATTTATTAATCCTTCATGTTTGTTTACATATGTCTTGCAGTATTCACGGGTATATTCATTTCACCTCAACCGTATATTCAAACCCCTCCCTATTTCCAGTTCTGCCAACAGATATATTTTCCCTTAATTATGAATTTCCCCTTAACTATGACAATACCGACAACATACATACCGACACAGATCTATGAAAAAGGACACTGGGGGCGCTGGCATGCAAAGGTGGATATATTTACTATTCAGATCCTATAGTTTATGTAAATGAAAGACACCGCACTCTCGTGTGTAAAATGTAAAATGTAAAAAAAAGCCGCGTCGTAAATTTTTTTAAACTGTAGCACAGAATACATAATAGTAGCTAAACGCTACAGAACGGACACTCTCCGCCTCCCGCCAAAATTAAACTTACCTCACCCCCGCGCGATCAGACATAAAATGGGCCATATTTTTCTGCAAGGACGATACGCAACGAAGATTGACAACATTAATCAAATTGACTTAAAGTAATTTTATTATTTTGGATTTGTGATTATCGTTTTTCGTAGAAAATGGTTAGATATTGTGCTGTTTACGGATGTATTTCATCAGAAAAACGCGAATTTTTTTTTACGCTAGTCACAAATGTGCCAACCATAAAGCGTTAACACACACATTTGCAGTCTCTACAGTGTGACTGTCAAAACGATCATTTTGTATGGAGTGTCCGGGGTGTGACTGTAGTATCCTATCTACTTCTGAGATAACTATATGTGATCATATTTTTTTTTTTTTTTATAGTCTGTGCCCGTCCGCTTTTTACATGAAAAAAAGCCAAGATCTAAAAATCGGGGGTACTATAGTTTGAGCTAATAAATAAAATAATATTAATTAAAAATAGAGTTTATTATAAAAATATTATAAAAATTGGTCAGTAACGATGGATATACTTTATTTAAGTGTATATTTTGACATAAATTGATATTTGAGTGAAAAAAAATTTTTGGGAAAAAAATAAATTTTACAACCTCAAAATACCGTTCTGATTACGGTATAGAGACTCGAAGAGCTGGCGCACACGTGCTACGCACATGTGTTGAACGGTACTTGGCGCCAGGCTCTATCGAGCCTGTTAATTTTCAATTTAAATTACCATCTAATTTAACAGTAGTGACACCTTGAAAGATCTTGAGACAGTACAAGAGCATTGGCACATGAGAACAAGTGTATCTACATACTTATATATTATATACACCTTTATAAATAATCAATTTTATTGTAAAGGATGAGATTATGAGGCGTGCACTTTTGGATTTTCCAAACTTTTTAACATTTACCACCGATTCGGAAAGCAGTATCTACGGAGAAGAACCGGCAAGAAACTCCATAGTTGCTCTTTTAAATAAATAAATAAATAAATAAATAAATAAAAATTATTTATTCTTTAAGACACGTGCATCAATCATACATACATTACATAGTAATACAGTTTCTTAAAGAAAAAAACGTTAAAATACAGGAAATAAAATCATTGGTTCCCGCACTAGGCAATGCCTGTCCTGCGGGACCGTGAAATGTTTAACATTTGAATTTTATGAACAGAGCGGCGATTATTTTATGGTAAATATTTAAAATGCAGATTTAAATTTAATACATAAACATAAACATAATAGTTACAGATTAAAAATTAAATTAGATTAAAAATTCATACAAACAATAATTAATTAAATAAAAGTAAAAAATTAAGAATAAAAGGAAGGTCAGTGTCATAATATAAAAATTTGATATGATTTCATAGAAATAGTCAATACCAAGTCAATACATAAAGCCTGTTTCATACCGATTACAATCACACTGGCTTAAACAAATACCACAAGAAAAATTCAAAAAAGTTGAAGACGAACAAATTGCCAAATCATGTCAGTTTTACAATTTAATTTTACAAAATACATAATATGTAACATCATATATTATAATAATATGCCAAAGAACTGTCGGACTGTGGTTTTTACGCGACATCCCTCCATGGGTTTTTATCGTCCATATATTCCTTAATACTGTACTGTATACTTATTACTTATACTTACTTTATAGAATTATGCTACAGAAAACATAATGTTCCTTTTTTATATGCGATGCTATAATTTTTGCAGTTGATGGGCGATACTTATAGAATTATGCTACAGAAAACATAATATAAAGGCTCGCCTACAGCATTTATTTATTCCACAGGAAGAATCCACAATGCTTCTTTTAGAAGCCATTTTGAATCGTCCAATTACAAGGCAAATTACTACGACAAAGTATCACCGGTTCGGAAAGCAATTTCTACGTATACAATACCCGGCTTGAAGCTGCTGTTTACGAATAATGTAAATTTTATATAATATAAAATAAAAAAAAATATGCTCAGAGAAGTGAAAAGTCAGGAATAAAATAAGAGATGCAGTAAACAACTCACACACACTCAACAGTCTATTAAAAATAAATAAAATTTAAGCACCTGTGCGTTATTATATTTTGTGTTATTTTGTTTTTGTTTGTGTTTCTATATGTTCTAATTAATCTTCAAATTGGCTTGAACTAATTGACGGTACTTTCACTAGCACTAGGTTAGCACTAGCACTGGTTTAGATGGAAATAACCAAACGTTTAATTCGTTTGATTCAAAGCTAATCAATCAACTATCTTGTTCTTTACCAAATTAAAAAGCATTGTTAATAAACCCGTCACTAACATCCAGACTCTTTCTCTAACGGACCTAACATCTAGGAGGTCTATATACCATCATTATCAACAATTTTTTCACTTATACATTCCAAGCTACCCACCATATGTTTTGATACGTCGCTATTCCGTTAACAGATACAGATTAACAGCTAATAAGCAGTTTTGACAGTCGACATTCTTCAATCAAGGCTTCGCCCACGCCACGCCCACTCGATGAGCGTGGGGAAAGCTGGAGGCATGTGTTATAGAGAACTTGCGATGCTATAGATGCTATATGAAAGCTATGAATGTCTGAAAGAATAGCATTGAATACTCAAATTCAAAACTTTTTCATTCATGCGAACTTTTACAAATATGTATGTCATTTTTTAAACTACCATTGTATTACATATAGTTTACGTACATTTATTGAATATGTTTTAATGAAGCTTATTTATACGGAAATGTCCCGATAAAGATTTAGCCCCGTGATTTCTGGTGTGATTAATATAAAAAAAGTAATTTATTCACCCTTTTCTAAATATATTATGATTAATTTTTCTACGTAATTACTATTGTGTTGAATGAAAAACGTATTAATCATACATTTAGAAATGAATTCGAAATGTGTGTATTCATTTATGAACAAATTGATTAAAGATTCATTGAGACAGTATTTTAGATATACCAAAGGATTAAACAATTTAAAAAACTTTTTCAAAATGTTCAACCTAAAAATTATATTTTTATTTACATTTTCATTAATTATTTATATAGTATTGGTATCAGTGTGAAACAAGCTTTACGCGTAAACACATTGATTGCGATATAAGGAGCCTTAAGGTTAAGTGTCGTGTCGAGATAATTTCGGAATTCGTTAATTAATTACGCGTTAATTTTTTATACTTTTATATCCGTATATGGGCGAAATAATAACCATACGTGTAAACAAAAGTTTCATAATTGCCTCCAAGTATTTTGAGGTAAATAGACATTAAAAACAAAACATTATCATCATTTATTGAATATTATTAAGACGTCATTGTGAACTGATTATAATTGTAAACATAAAAATGTAAATGAATTAATCGAAGAATATATAAATACAAATGGATTAATTAATAATTGAATTGCCGTTTCTGATCGCGGTAAAAAAAAAACTGTATACACTGTTGTGCAATTTATCTCATTTAATAGGTGTCGCTTAATAGCATTTGAATATGTTGTTTTTGCGTTTTTTATTGGATTGTAATAAAGTATCATGAATCAGAGACTGATTTTCATATCGAAAAAACGAAAACCGCATATATAATTAATAGCATTAAGCCTAATGTGCCTTCACTATCATCCCATTTGCCTATTATGTTCCTGCAAAGGGAACATAATAGGCAAATGCTAATAATAACAAAGCATTTTCCCGTAACAACCAAATGCTTAATAAACCAAAACCTACCTCTTTGACCGCACCCTGGTATACCGCCACGTATTGCTGCTATAATGCCCTGAACTGGACGGACACAACAACAACTGTAGACTATTAGGCCTTGGTTCCCTCCGCTTCTTACACCTGAGCTTAACTTCATCTGCTTTTTCTTCCTTGACTACTTCTCTCTTCTCACCTTTAATATCTACATCCAAATTTAAATGCTCCAAGCGATTTATAAAATGCCTTGTTCGCAACAAATCCGGGGTTTCGTCAATTCGATGCTTTCGTATTTCGATAGGCGAAAGAGGAGGTTTTCTCGGCTCGAACACCACTTTCGAATATTCGCTGCTGCGTCTCCAGAGCCGCGGTGACAGTGGCCAGAACCGCCCCGTGGGTTGCGCCGATTCCATCACCATGTCGACACCTCACTTTAACGCACTTTTATTAATCGACTTTACCGATGCTCACTAGAAAATTAATTGAGAGTTGCCAGTATTTAAACGGTTTCACTTCACTAAAACTATTTACAAACGAATTGTCTTTTGAAAATAATGTAAACGTAATAATTGGTGAACATAACTGCTTAATTTTAACGCATTAATTAATAAATCATTGACGTTGTAACGCTTGTCAAAAAAGCTCCAACAACACGTCCGTATCATTAGAAGCGCAAACTATCAATACAACGCTACAATACAAACTAAACATACATCTCACATACAATGATACACCCACGTGTTATCTAGTATTTAGACGAATCACTGTCAATGCATCACATGCAACTGATAAGAGACCCACCAGCAGCGTGCTTTATCAACCAAGCTTCGTAAGAATTCACGTGACGCAAGGAATGTCATACAATTTTCCGCCGAAAGCGATTACAAATTCCTACGTAGATACGTATTTTTTCCCTTAACGGCGAGAATTTCCTTGTTTTCCAGCAATCGATTGTGGAATGATTACGTTACGATACATGAATGGAATAAGATATGAGTGCCTACGTCACGATTGCAATGCGACCTATATACTCGTATGTATGCCGGTTATTATCCTACGATTACTCACTTATTGCGATGCTCTAGAGATTTATGAAATATGTATTACCTAGATTGATACAATCAAGATTATCGCCTAATCGATCATGTTGCAAAATATATCCATTTTTCTTCGGCAAGACTGTACATAGTTTTCGGTATTTCTTTTATCATGAAGTACAAAACATTTCAAGCTTTTTATTTTTATCATTTAAAATTTAAATTCGTTTAGTCGTTCCTGAGTTGTAAGCGGTTTAACTAACACTAGTAACATTCTTTTAATATACAAATTTAAAATTGAAATATTTGCTCAGAATAGTAGACAATCGTGTGTTATATAAATGATTTAGTCTTTCATATAGTTAATAAAACTGTCAGTCCTACTCAAATTCAAAGTAAATATAACTAAAATTATGCATTATATCACGTCCTACGAATGTCAAAAGTGGAGTCATCTCATGAATAAAGTAGATTAGAAATATAGATCATTACGTAGGCCTAGTGTAGTCTGCGTAGGATATGATGCATTTGTTATAACTCTATATTTAACCGACTTTACAATATCAAGGACATTTATTATTTACTATTGTTTCTATAAAATTTATGCTATTCATCATTGAGTCGGAATGTTTGTCAAGATTTAATAAAAATTATATTAAAAAACATACTTATCCTTGATCATTTTAAAGTGAACACACGATAGTGAATACACGATATATTATTGCATTTTCTTTTACAATTTTTAAAAACAGATTTTCTTAAACCGACATTTTTATACGTCATCAAACGCCCCAACCTTCCAGAACTATCTAATATTAAAAAAATGTCTAGTAAATTATACTGGTCACTTAAAAGTACACAATAAAATGCTCACGTTAGATTGTAATAGCTTCAAATCGTTCTGTGTTGAATGTTAAGCGATTTGCTAGGAAGTTGGACAGGATGTAATTTATTTGAGCACGTTATGGTAATACTTTAAATTTGGCTTATACGTTAGTGATATAAATGTATTAATTCTTAAATAATATCAAATTCACACGACTATTTAAGTAAGAAAATTGTCATTAATGACGCGTAAAATTGGCAATTATTTTGTAAGTAGGTATGTACCTACTATGTAACAAAATTAATACACTTCCTTTAATTCGTTATAAAAATACTTAAAAACGAAATTAGATAATTCTATGAATTCACTTGTAGATTTTTTATGGAAATTAGGATCTCGTTATGAATTATAGGACATAAATAAAAACCGGTCGAATACTTTTGCGTTACTTCGTAACAAACAAAACTTCCTCCCTATTCACCCTTTTGTTTGTATGAACGCGCTAATCTCAGTTACTACGGATCCGATGTGAAAAATTCTTTCCTTGTTAGATAGACCACAGCACATAGCATTGAGAAGGCTATAGGTTATATTATATTATCATCACGTTAAAACCAAAAGGAGCGGAGGAATGCGGGTAAAACCGCGGGACACAGCTATAAGTTATGTATAATATGATTGATTACCCAACTTAACATTTAAACCTACATATATCATATAAATATATCCCCTTATCCATAACGGGTTACATACTAACATCGGAAGGCACTCAACGGAAGCTACTCAATGGCAGGAAGCGAAGGACATTACAATTCGATACGATGACTCAGTGGTTCTTGATATTGAGCCGTATAGACTGACTGATTTGCATGCGTTGGCAATATATTTGTGTAGTATTTTTGGTCTGTGAGAAAAAAAAATATTTGCTCAACTTACTAAATAATATATATAAGATTAGATTTATTTGATCAATTTACCATCGAGACTACGAGGCCGAGGAAACAAAATAGCTGAAAATTTTAATATTTAAATAACAAATTTTACTACATACACATGGATGTATAGTGTATACACTGTACAGTCCTACTGTATACACTGTGCAGTCTGTACACTTGTACAGTGTACATATACCAACATAGTCATTTTTTTTAATTTTTGTCTGTCTGTCTGTTTGTTCCGACTAGTCTCGGGAACGCCTAGATCGATTTTGACGGGACTTTCACTGAACGATAGCTGTTGTTATAAGGAGTAACTTAGTCTATTTTTTATACCGATATTCCCACAGAAACATAAGGATTAAAACGAAAAACTCATTCACGCACGCGGATGAATCCGCGAGGCGCAGCTAGTAGAAAATAAAATCAGTAGGTAGGTAGTATAAATAAGTTCTATTGTTTCAATCATTTCGCTAACACATCATTAATTCTATCATTCATGCCACTTGATCTCTTCAAAACTGACACGCAAAGAAAACCATAAAAGACAATAATAATTGTCAAACGAAACCTTATTCCCAAGAATTCATCAATGGATGGACTTTTCGTCACCATATCCGATACAATAGCCGGAAATCGGTATGCAGCAAAGTTAATACTGTTACACCATTTAAGCTCTTATGGTAAGGAAATAGGTGCTATATTGGTATGATGCTATATTGAATTGATGTATGAATCAATTGGGGATACGTTGAATTTCTGGAAACACGTGTTCGTGTGCGTTTTGTCACACGTAGTTACAAATAACAAAAAAAAATCGATTAGGTTTTGATACAAAATAAATACGTGCTAAAAGAGAATTTAATCTAATTCAAATACAACATTTTTTCTTCACTATTCTATAAGTACCTGTTCAAATAAGTAAAAGTTAGTTACGTACCTACTTGTTTATAAATGAAAGAACTGAATAATTAATTTGAAATAATTCTCAGTACTTAATATATTTTATAAAAGATGCAATCTTTAGCCTCCATTTACACAAAGTATTTACTATATTTCACTGCACAGAGCCAAAGCAAGTCTCTTCATAGTATCAACACTATCAACTATCACCTACCAATCAAATAGTTCCAATCTATAGTCTACACCAAATTCTCCTGCACTACAAGTCTACAACAACCTCATTTCATTGGGAATCACGAATATAACTCGCCAGACCAAACAAACAATGTTATTGGCCGCTGAAATCACCGAATGTATCCAATTTATGCGCCAAAACTATCGGGAATTGTTGATAAACTCGTTAACGGAACAGTAACTATAGTTGAATAGTTAGAACATTGAACATGGGATTTTTAACATAAGGGAAAGATTTATCACATCATAGTTAATATTTAATTTAAAAAATCTTCAGTCGGTTACTCATAGAAACATACAGGTGAAGCTAATAAAAGCGTGTTAAAAATATGTGGGTAGGAAATGACATAACCATTAAGTTATTACTTGCGAAATCTTATATATAAAAATGAATCGCAAAATGTGTTGGTAAGCGCATAACTCGAGAACGGCTGAACCGATTTCGATAATTCTTTTTTTATTATATTTCTTGAAGTACGAGGATGGATCTTATGTAGAGAAAACGTAAACATGTACCACGGGCGAAGCCGGGGCGGACCGCTAGTTTGCTAATAAAGCAGAAACTCACCAGTTCGATACTTAATGAAGTCATTACATAAAGCAATACTATAAGATAACTGCATTTAAATAAAAAATTGCGTACCTACATTATTCTAAACTCTAAAGTACCTATTGGAGACTACGAGTAAAGATTACAAAATCTTATCATATAAAAAGCACACAACAAACCGTGGGTGGTCTATTCGACTGCTATAAAACAAACACTATTAAAATGTTTACAACTGTCATAAATATAATTGTGAACCAAATTATAATACGCTAACATTAATCAAGTGAATTTACGAACATTGTTAGTTTGGTCGTGTTTATGGAACGGGTCCAAACGGGTGAGAAAATTACGAGCTAATACTAGATAACAAAACATTTTTATTAAATATGTATTTATACGCCAATCACATAGATATTCTAAAAACAAAGTTAAGTACTGGGTATTTTTAATAAACGCAACGTTAACAAAAACAACGGAAGATGTAGCACTAACGTACCTATATTTATTTATATATACGTATGTATTGTTCTTGATATGTTATATGTCTTTGTGGATTATTATAAAACATACAACCTTTATAATAAATGTTAAAAGCTTCATGAAATTGAAAATGCCGCAAGACTCGCAAGAGTGAGTCCTAGATTTGAAACTTCTGACATCCACCATAATTCCTCGCGACGACCATCCATCCAGGTCTAACCGTGCAATTATAATTCAAGCTAATTTCCATACAATCACGCGTGACGTCACCATTACGTCACATGCCAGTACATTGACCCCATCGGATGTGTGTCAGGAAAGTGTACCGAGCTTAATTCGCGAAAGTTTCTTAATGTCACTTTCATTAGTGCGCTTTTTAAAGTGTACGCATTTACGCAGTTTTTGAGTTATGTGGAGTAAGTATAAGATTGATTTTCGCAGTAGGTATGTTTTGCGAATATACTACTACTTATAGGTTTACTATGAAGTTAATACTATGACTTTTACTAGAATTAGCTACTATAAGTATTCTGTGCTTTTACTATATTCTGTGTCTAGGTCAGAGGCAAGAGGAGAATCTATATTAGTAACGAATTTGGTCCTAAAATTTCAGTACTTGTGTGTGAAAAGCAACATCTTCAAAACGACAATGATTTTGACAGCGTAAAAACTGTATATTGTAATTGAACATCAAAACGTACATTAACATAATTAGAGATTAAATCTGCTATTTCCTTAATAATCGAAAACACATAAACCTATATAAAGTTCTGCCAAACAAACATACAATGCACTTTAAACTGATATAGCGAACAGTCGGAGCCAAGAGATTCTCACCACTACAATTCGCGAAGCTCGTCAGTCATAACAAGGTGTGATCGGATCGAATAAAGCTAGGGCTGCCAAAATGTTACTAAAATATATATTGTATTCTTAAAATTGAAAAGAAATGTACTAACGTCATTATATTAAGAAAATAATAATAAATAATACCAGAAAAACTTTTAATGCTTTGAAGCATAATTACACAACCAATACGAATCAAGTAATTTTTCTTCTGGACTTATTTAACTAAAAACTATCCTTCCTTGTGTACACAAGATTTCTACGAGCACTTCTAAGAAATATTTAATCATCATCCATTAGAGCATTTTGGCGTACTTTTTACTTTTTCAAAAGCATTCGTACAACTGTAGTACAGAACATCTTATTATAGTACATTCTATGTGGCAACCCTATCCACAGTAGTCCCCGGTTAGTGGAGTAACCGCAAAATTGGCAACCAGCCAGCTCCTATTGATACCGAATGCTATAACGAATTATTATTTTAATCTATTAAATGTAACACCACAATATCTCTCTTGTCTTGTATAAATTGTATAATTAATAAAGGTTGGTTGCAGTGGCAACATTTTCCTAAGTACCTACCTACTACGAAAATGATAAATCTAGTACTACAGAACTTTGTGATTGTTGTTTAAGAAAACACAATTGGAAAAGGAGCTTATTCATTGATTTATAAATGCGAACTGATGGGCTTTATAAAAAGTAAATTTGGAGGAAAAATCATTTTGTAGTCGAAAAAATAAAAAATCAATTTTTTGTTGCTTTCCCGTATCAATTTTTTTAGTTCTCCTGTTTAATTCTTTCATAAGAACGTAAACAAACATACCAAACACTACACACAATATACCAACAAAATCTTACCTCCTCTCTTGGGAAAAGCGACAACAGAGGCTAAGTGAATAAGGGGCCGCGACCGAAAACCGAGTTAGCACAATTTGGCTAATGGACATTGTCCCGCCCAGAAATTGGAGTAAGACGGAATGCCACGCGACGGGTTAGGGACGTCTCACACGAACAGTCACGACATACAATCATATTAAAGATAGGTAATTAAATATTTGTATATGTACGTAAATGGCATGTGTGGTGACTCCTTCATGTCACTAGGATTGACTAGTTGTCGAAATTTGAACATAACCACAAACAAGAGACAAGAAGTAGCGCCATGTGATGGATAAAGACGGATCGCAGCGTTAGGGGCGCTTCACACGAATATGTGGCAACAAACAAATATATACGAGGTCGACTAATTAAACATTTAGATGTGAAAGTAATTGGCACGTGTGGTGACGCCTTTATATATCATAATGGTTTATTAAATTGAACAATATGAAAACACCTTATAATTTCGTTTGACTCATACTATAATGCTCTTTTAATTCAACTATAAGTCCCACTAAACGTCCTATATCACGCGAACCTGGTTTCCTGCTATTCATGACATCATTGTCGTCTGGAGTTCATTATTTTCGCCAGTAATAAAAGTCCACATTCTACTAAATTAACGATTATTGATAATTCTATCAATACGAGGAATGTACAATATGGGATTTCCCATTTCGAAATGGAATTTCGTCTGAATAACAGTAAATAGTTATTAAAATAAGTATACCTACTTGTTTGGAAACATTTGCATTGCATTATCCTAGGTTATTTTTAAGTCTTATAAGATTAAAAAATGTTAAGAGCAACAGTATCGATTTTTCAAAAAAAAAAAAAGAAAGACGCTCTATGTTCGTCTATAATATGTTTTTTCTTGTGTATTTATAGATAGTGTCAGCAATGGTGAAACAATCATTATAATATTTTAATTTAGTAAATAACTTAAGAATTGAAATTTTAGTTCATTATTAAGTATATTTTATATTAAGTAGGTATTTCAAGTTACACAAAGTAATACTTAACCCTTCAAGCGCATCGCCTTTAACGTGCGAATAATATTTCATAAATTGTTGAATCGTTGCCAAAATCATGATTAAAAAAAAAACAATACAATAAGAGTTAATGCACTTTAAAACACGTTAGAAGACCTTGCGTTAAGGACATCACGAATTAACATTTTTGGCTTTAACACATACGGGAAGTAATGTTTGCGGTTTGTAAATATCCTAAACGTATACATATTTAAATATAATGATTATTGTACATATATTTTTAGTGACATGTCCATTGTCCTGACGTCTTTCCTTAAAAAAAATGCAATCAACCAAAAGTTAATAAAGATAAATACTTTATTTTCAAAAAATACGTTAATCGTTCGTTATTCTCTAATAAAATATAATAACCGACTGAATCTCTCTAAATTATTATATTGTTGTGAATAATCCTGATTACACCAATAATTCGATCTATGCCATATTTAAAACAGTAATTACCCCCTCTATATGACTATACCAAAACCAAAACCGATTCAAAGTACACAACTTTACAACTGGTCATAAAGAAAAAAAAAAAAAAACTGGCCACACAAATTAAAAGTAATTAAAAAAAAAGTATCACCTCAAGCTGCAACAATGCATTTATAACCATTACACGGCCTGTGCGGTCGACGCGGAAATAATTTC
>CAJQZM010031558.1:0-41757 GCA_907164665.1 Colias nastes | reverse complement strand
TAATATAATTTTTTTTTAAGTGCACTTATTTACGGCCCACCCTGTATGTATGTGAACTATTACAATTACATCATTTATTAATTAGTTAAAATGTGTATTAAAAATATACATAAGTCTATACCATACGAACCAGTTATTAGGCTGTAACTATGTACATTTATTATCTTTCAATCAGGCTTCATTCGTTTTAAAAACAAGCGAGTAATTTTGTCTATGACGTCACAATACATAGAAACGGTTGTATGCAATACTTTGAAAAGATTATTTTACTTTTAGTTAACTAGTTAAATTGTCTGTTATATTAACTAGGTATTAATTGTATAATGTGTTAGTCTGCTTTGATAATTTTCAGATGATATTTCAAATATGTTTCACATAACAGCCAGTACAATTATTATACTATTAAACATTAAATTTATTTACGTAATTAATCTATATTAACGCCACGCATTTTATTTCCGACCGAACTTGAATTTCCACTAAAATTTTTACATTTTTGAGACTTTCCCAAAAACATTGAAAAGGGCGATATCTCTTCCATATTTTTTCATAGATTTTCCATATTCATTTAATTTCTAGTGTGTAGCTAATATCAAATGGTCTCTATAATGCCTTTTCTTTTGGGTCTTGGCTCACCCGATATGAAGGAAGTTTCTTCTGATGAGGTTCGGGACACTCGAGGGGTTTGCGATGTGCTTGGAACATTCTGGAATATTTAAAGATAAAATTAATAACATCAAGATTAAATATTAACACCATTTTAAGTTCGAATCGAAAAAATTGGTAATTGCTTTAAACATTTAACAATAAGACAAACACAAAATTTTGAATAAACATAGTTGCTATATGCAATTTTTAACTTTTGATTTTCAGTGTGTTTAATTTTATGATTGAAAAAATAGATAATTAGTCCTAAAACAAGTATGTACGTACAAAATTTCATAATCATACACTAGGTACCTATACATAATACCTAAACGAACATTACTGATTATCGCTTTAATTTGGGTATAAAACATTAAATATCAAGTTTTCTTCTCTAAAGATATATCTAACGTAATACTGTTCAAAATCTATTACTGGTATATTATAAAAAATTGATTTATTAAGGCAACAAAATAATAAACAATATGAACCCCAACCTGTGGTACAACAACAGCCGCCCGCTGTATATTCTCTAGCGGTATCTCTTCATCCCTTGCTCTTGGCGAACCCTCTCTTGACCCGCCACGCCCACTGCTACCACGTGACACGCTACTATAATGTTTAAATATCCTTTTAATTTACAATCACTAATATTATTTTAAGAAAAAAGAGCGTGTGTGCCGAGCACACGTGTCAGAAGTGAAACTTCTTTGGCAAGATTCAAAGATACCAACATCATCGCCTTACTCCATGACATGACGGTATTGCCACGACGCAACTTTGAAATTTTATTCACAAGGCGCCTAAAGAAGTTTCACTTAAAATTACGGCACATTAACACACACACAATTAATAGGACGTCAAAGAGATGGCATGATTCAACTATCGCGAGCGAAAGAGACAACTGAAGAAAAATGTCGCTAATTGGCCACATTTTGACGAGCTACTCCCGGAGCTAAGCTATTTATTTAAAATATAATTGTATTTAACACGGTTAACAGATTCACGACATACAGAATACAAATAGTAGCGTAACTCTCAACAAAATGTTCGAACAACAAACACACAAAAAGGACGACCACTTAGGAGATACATCGATGCGTATGTTCAATCAATAATTAATAGCGTTTTCCAATAAAAAGATTTTATTTCCTAAACACTCATATATACTAGCTGATTTTGTGACTTCGTTTAAGAACTAATATTTAAATGAGATCACAATATAAATGCGAAATTTCAAATGAGCATGACATCAAACAAAAACTATACAAACTTTGCCAACCATTTTAACCCCGTAAGAGTTTGATTTTGTGAAATCCTGAAATACATACGTCATTTTTAACTTTTCAGCTTGTTATTTTTTCGTTTAAGTATATTTGTCTATTTCTTAAATATTTAACACTAGCTGCTCCCCGCGGTTTCACCCCCGTGGCTTCGCTCCTGTTGGTCGTAGCATGATGATATATAGCCTATAACCTTCCTCGATAAATGAGCTTTCTAACACCGAAAGAATTTTTTAAATCGGACCAGTAGTTCCCGAGATTATCGCGTTCAAACAAACAAACAAACAAACAAACAAACAAACAAACTCTTCAGCTTTATAATATTAGTATAGATACCTCTCTCTGCTGGTGGTAGTCCGTTCTCGATAGACCACAATACCATCTTTAAGGACGTGCCCACTTGTACGACGCAATCTTCTTTCTGCATCATCGCCTTCTATACCTGCAAAATTATAGTATTATTTATATTACTGCATTATGACATTACTTATATTTATCTGACAATCTTTTTTTTTTCAAATTTTTACGACCTCATTCTAGTTTTTATAGCAATTAGATATATTAAGAAAGTATAATTGATTGATTTGGCATGCATCCACAAAATAAGGGGAAATGGGAATTAATTATTATTCTGAATATTTTACTGCTTTAATAAACAAGAAGTTTTTCAGGATGAATGGAAGGATTTTTTATCTGACCAAGCATCATGTTTTTGAATTATCGTCGCTATATGCAAATATAACCTAGAGCTAACCTAGAGAGAGCACCTCGGCTATGGTCTATATTTGAATAATATTCTAATAATATGTAATCAGTTTACCCGAATGTCTCCGAACAGTGGTCAAAGAGGGTCTAGCGAATAACGGCCGATGTCGCGGTGCCATAGTGGGCGCTGATATTCCAGAAACTTCTAGAAGCCGACCGATCTGTTGCATCTTCTTTTGACGGGATTTCGTACGGCCCTGGGAATAAATTTAAATGTTATGTTGTTATTTGTCATTTTATTTAAAGAGTTCATTTTATCCCACCTAATTCCTAAAAATTTTGAATAATCGCAACATAAAAGGTAAACAAATACTGTATAGTAGTATGCTTACTTAACATTTCAACAATCAACGTGAGACACAAACGTATTTGAGCTAATGTATTGCATGCCATATAGAGTAAGGTGGAAATGGGACATTTGACCTTTTAAATTGTGTATTTTTACCAATTTTTTTGCCCATTAGAAAAACATTCCAAGCCTATCAAGTCACACTCATTTTAATCCTACCTTAGTAAGCCTCTGCTTAGCCGCCATACTCCGTATATGATCATCGAACTTAAACTTGGCCCGTAATAAAACAGTACGGGGAGATACTCCGGTCGCTCCTACACGTGGTTTATGGATGGTTAGGTGTAGACATCTTGGGTCATCCTTGTCGCCTGTTATCTGAATTAGTAAAATAATTATGTAATTATTCAGTTTTAGACTTAATTACATATCCTTTAATGAATAAATAAACAACCCTTTATTTTATATTAACCCATTATAGTGAAATATTTGCAAGTCACATAACAAACTAGACTGGAGACGTATGAAAAAAATATTTCTTTGTGGATTTAATTATTATTACAGTGCAATTCAAAAATTGGATTACTGAAAGAAGTTTCTGGCTTTTTTCCATTTTTTTTGTTAGGCAGTTTCTGTTTCATATTTTGTAACTACCATACCATTACTAATTTTCGAGAAAAGACATGCATATATAATATAACCTTCTAAAACTTACTTTTCTAATTACAACTAACCTCTAAATCCTGCAAACTGCCCACTAATTTCGCAACTCCCCAGCCTAACTTCTGTTTATCTGGCTCCACTAGTATTATCTGAATATTGTCCACGGCAAGGAATCTATGGTGCCATGTACCGTCTTTTTGTATTATGTCACATGATATTAGGTCGGAGTCATCTGAAAGAGTATCAGAATAAAATATAATACGAGAATTCCATGCTTTTAGGCAAAATAAATAAATAAAAATGAAAAAAATAAACAGAGTGGCTCAACTTAGTTAATTGAATTTATATTTTGTGATAAATTCTGTAAGATGTTAATAAAATGTTACTTAAATAAAAGGAACCTTATTAAGAAATATGTTATTTTTAATTTATCATCGGAATTCATCATAATATGATACAAAATGAATATTTTAAGCAGCTTGTACAACATACAAATAAAGTCCAGTTTATCGACCTTTATATACAATTCAAGGTCTTGTTCTATTTATAATTACATATTAATGAACTTAATTTCAGTATTTATATCACAATTCGTTCGCATACGTAACCTGACCTGAAAACCTATGAACCATTATTGTTTTGTAAATTTAAATGTATAAATTTTTATTAACTAAGGGTCATTGCTTCAAAAATAAGACAAATGATCCAATACTTTATTTGTGTATCAATGTGAATAAATATCTTTAAACCTTATAATATGAGAAAACTCACTGAGATCTAAAGTTTTGCCAACTTGCACGAACGGCGCATGATTAGCCAAAGGGAGTTGGGTTTCTTGTTTTCCGGACAACTTTAGATACAAGTCTCGGATAAGGAAGAACGTCCGGATAGCACGACGAGCTCGCTCCATCTAATAAAAACAAATTTTTTTATGAATAATAGCTAATTAGGTAAATTGAGAAAAAGCAGAATAATTAATTACTTTTAAAAAGTAAAATAATAGCTGTAATTATTAAGGTTTTTCAATTACGAGGGTATTTTATTTACCTCGCCACTTGGTAGTCTTTTTTCGAAGGCAATTCCTGACATAGGCGTTTTAGTCGGAGGGAGCAATATAGCCGCATCCATACACAGCCATTCCACGTTTAACGGACGTTTACTCATTTCACAGTACCTTTAAATTTTTTCAGAATTAAGGAAATATTGCTTAAAATAATATCCTGTAAATAAACCGTTAGACGAGATTCTAACGCGTTTCTGTTAACTTTACCAAGTAGGTTTTAGAAATGATTACTTATTTACTTCACAAATTGAAAGGGAAAGGAAAGGCCTTTCTTAAATTTAAAAGGAAATCCAAGAAATATATAAAAAAAACTCACAGAAAATCACAATGTTTTTTTATCATTAATTTAATATTTAAATTTTTATCGAACTACATTTTATAATTAGTGCATCAACCATATAATTATATAAAAAATCAGCTAATTAAAAACTTACTCATCCTCAAACATGTCCAAGAATATATCGTCACACTTATAAAAGTTCCTAGCCAATGCAGCGGCTCTTGCTCTGAGATTGTCCGCGGCCGCGAGGTGCCGTGCGCTCGCTATACCCCCCGACCCCTCCATGGATATCTTGAGTAAGCGGACTGTTAACTCGCATGTCACTAGACGTACTTTTGATGCTGGGGAGAAATTAATATAGTGAAGTCTCAAAAAAAAAACCATTTTGAAAAATATGAATATGGGGCTTTATTTCTAAAGTGGCTATATACCCGACCCCTTTCATGGCTATCTTTAGCAAGCAAGTAAGGGAATAGACTTCGATCATTAAAAAAAACTAGATACCTATATAAAACCGAACGATAGAATCGATATTAGTATTACTTCAAGGTGTGTAATACATGCGACAACCAATTAATTTTTACTACCAAATTCACAAAACGATTCAAAGATATATTAAGTATAGTTATGGGAAAATAAACGGTAACATAAATTTCCAAATGTAATCTTACCAGGTTTGCAGCTAAGATGCGCTATAGACATCAATTTGGATATTAACAAAGCATTGAATCTGTCTTTAGATTTTATCGGCTGAGGCGTGCCTTCTTGTGTACTACTACTTTCTTCTTGACTACTTTCATTGGCCACTATCACTTTACCACTATCGTCTAGTTCAGATCGTAGTAATGTGTCCAAGAGCTCACTGCTCACTCCTGAAAATTAATTTATATTTGAAAATAACCTTAATAGATAAAAGGAGCAAGGAACAAAAAAGCACTTATAGTTATATAGTTCTTACCGACTGGTTTACCAAAGATGCGTGAAAATTTTAAGAAAATTAGTGATTATTTAAAACACCTTAATACTTGACACATTTTGCAAAAAAATCAGTTATGATTTTTCAGTAGAAGCTTACCTTTATTGTTAATCAGAGCATACAATAGACACAATGCAAATAATGCCTTGTAATCGTCCTCACTGCAATCCAAGGAGTCTAAAACAGTCTTTAAAAATGGCTTTTTCTCTACATTTGTACTCTCCTTTTCAATTACACCTTCTAATGTCATGGCTTTTTCAGTTGATGTACTTGGCATTGAACCCAGTAATTTTTGTTTTTCCTCGTCCGTTATATTATTAAATTCAGATACAGTTTTAGAAGAGTTCGAATCTATACCAGAATCTGGTAAAGGCGAATCGGGCATATTTTCCTTAACAGTAGGCGATTTTAGGGATTGTATTTGCGTGACCAGATCCTCTGTAGAATCATGAGCAATGCTTGAAGTTTCGCTTATATGCGATGTGGACGGAAGAGAGGTGGACACTAACTCAGGATCAAGGTCACAGCTGGAATGATCTGTGTCATAGCCGAACGCTTTAGCGCCACTGTATTCTGGCGTTGTATAATCCCTATCATGACACGTAGTACATTCCAAAGCCTTTTCTAAACTCAACTGGGGCTTCGAGAACTCCAATTTGACATTGGACTTTGCACTACTGATATACAAGTCTAATATTTTCATCGCCCCGTCTTCGAATATAGATAAATCAGATTGTATAATAATCCAGGCCAGAGCGTGGACAATAGGTCCGTGCGTTATAATTAGGAACACTTGCGATAAAAGAAATAGGGCAACGACGCAAGATACCGATGGCTTGGAATCTTCTTCTGAGTCCATTTTTTGTATAGGATATTTTATTCTAGGAGGCACATCTGTGCTCCTACCGGATAGAATGGCTTCAAGATTGCGCGTAATTACTTCAATACTTTGTATATGGTCTCTATTATATGGGGACAATGTGGTCGGACGTTTGATAGAGGCGGAAGTTAAAGAATAAATATATAGCGGTATGAGGAGTTTGTGTAACAGATGCTCAGTGAGGACATCATTTAAATCTGGGATATTGAGACATAGAATATCGTTAATGTAATGCAGATGGTCCAAATGTTCTGCAACTAAGTCGTCAAGTTTCTGTTGTGATTGATGGCTGAAAAGAAATAATCTTCTCTTAATTTTATAGGCACTATGAATAACATGTTGGCCATAAATTATAGATGTTACTCATTAATAAACTCCATAATAGTGAAACTTACTCAGCATCATTCCTGACACAAGCATCTAATTCCAATATGTGTTTACCGATAAACCACACTAGATTACTGAAGTATGGCGCTGCAGTTCTAAAATAATAACCAAAATAATTTTTACTTAATCATCAATTAAATTGAGATCATACAATTACTTGCAATTAAAACAGAAGTAATTAAAAGGCAAGGATTCCTTCTTTCATATATATTATATAATGATCTTTGTCTGAAGTTAAATTTTTAGTATGTTGTAGTAGTGTTTAAAATAAATTAAAAACTATAATTATTTTTTTTATAACTGAAAATGTCAACAAAATAAAAATAATAGCATGTTTGATAATGTTCAACATTTAACCTTAGTTCATGTTTAAATGATGTTATTATACATATTGTAATCAAGAAGTCATAATACACGACTATTATTTATCACTTAGAGAATTAAAATAATCTTAATTTCTGTAGGTGATAACTTTTTAAACTCCGCTTATTAGACTATCAAATATTTTTTTATAACATCTTTATCAAAAAAAAAAAAATGTATGAGTAACTATGTCGTACTGAAACATTAATAAGGATTTGGGAAACATAAATTTATGAACGAAAAATGCTAATACAAGACTTACCTATCTCTAATAAAACGAAGCATACTCGCGTCTTGTACCCTATACACATTTAATGTTAAAGTCCGCACAGCTATACGAACCATAGATTCTGGGTGATTGAAGAACTTTATTGCTTCTGTGTATAGCGGAAAATCTTTTGTATGCTGAAAGTAATAAGGCATTACAACAGATCTTAATAAGATTGATTTATTTTATAAAATTTTAAAGAATAGAAAAAATTCGATAACGACCCGGGAATCGAACCCACGTCTTCCACAATTATTCTTTTTGTAGATTTATCTTTTTAATGTATGCAACTGTTGCAGGCAGGTTGTTCTTTATCCACAAAGATATAACCTTTTTATAAAGCAATAGTAAGTGATAAGTAGATTAGTCTGAACATACACAGCAATAAGGCAGACAAAATTTTCTGTATACGTTAATAATGTTATATTAATGGTTAATATTGATCTTGATACTGAACCATTAATTGTTTTTGTCATTTCTATGTAAATCTCGTGGAGACATTTAAATTTATATTATGTGATGTTTTTATTTTTTATTATACCCATTTGTAATATCTTACCTCATTATAGAAAAAGTGAATGGTATGATTATTTAGTTTCAAACTCAGAGTTTTCAAGAAGGATATATAGTATGCCATGACTTCCTCGTCAGATACATCAAACTTATGTACAATAATCGAATTTACATGGTTGTTGCTTAATAAATAATCTGAAAATAATTGCATTTTATTTATTAAAGAAGTCACTGATTCTCTACATTTAAGTTTAAATTTCTATTTTCTTGTGCTAAAAGATTTTACTAACTTAAGAGTCAATCACCTGTAATAATGTATGCTTTAGTTAGATCTATGCTTTTTTATAAATAATAATATACTTAGTAAATTAAGGGTCAAGAAATACATAAAATTCATATTAACTTTACCTTAGACCTAAACAATGTGTGATCTACCAACAAATCACCAGTTGATAAAATGACCTTATCAATAATGTATTTGAAATAAATACATTGTATGAGAAGATTATTCTATTACCTCTTGGTAATCTCATGTAAGGTTAGAAAATCTGCATTTATTGCCCTTAATGACATGAAACCTTATACAGTCGCAACAAATCATATAATAGTTATTTAAATACTCTTCCGCTATATAATATGTTTATGGGATTGGAGACCAAGTTCATCTATGACTCAGCTAGGAATCTTCTTATCAGAGTAAATTGAATAATTGTGTTTTTTTTTCTATGTTATCATTAACAAGTATCAATATTAATACAGGGCAAAATTTATATTTGTTGTTTAACGGACTACAGTTCAGTGGATAATAGCTACAAATAGATCCATTATCTATACCAACTAACAATAAATTATATTTCTTTTGGCATGCCCTACCACCTAAACCACTGAACGGATTTTGAATAGTGAGGTGTTGTTTTAATCTTCACGATTATGGTAGTAACAAAGCCTACATAAATAATTAGCAGGGTTTTTTGTTTTCATAATAATATTTAGTGTTGGGACATATTTTTCTTGGTGTCATTAGGAAATTTGAATAAATATAAACAATGATAACACTTACAAAGAGAGGTTTCATTTCTTATATTCTCAAATAGAATATTTAGAGTCTGCAATAACTGCACACAAACATATGAAGATCCACCACACTTTTGCCTCATAATTTTAAGGAAATATGACAACATGTTCTTTTCTAGGAAAAAACTGTAAAGAAAATAAATGTGTATGATTTATGTTTTTTACCACAAACTTCAACTTGAATATACTTGTAAGTTCTACTTAATTACTTATGTGAAATGTATTACAAATCATACAGAGCAGAAATATAATTAACATACTTATACAACAAGATTGTTTTCTTTACACATAAGAAATGAAATGAAAAACAAGCAATATTCAAAGCAATTTTAAATAAAATTAAACTTACTCGAACACAGAACTATCATTTTGATCACCCCATATTAAAATTTCGGCAATACACCTCAAGGACTCCACTAAAATACCACGATTGCTCTCCGATACAGTTGTATTCTTACATAAAATATTGTGAAGATATTTTAATCTCTCCAAGGAATGGGGATTTTTAGGACGACCCCATCCACCCCCAAACCAACTTCTACTCCGAAACATTATTCACAACACTTAAATTAAGAATCGCAATGAAACAGAGAACTTTTAGTTCATTTCCTGAATAGCACTGCGTATTAGTACATTATTATAATAGCATAATGTCACTAAACAGATTCATGATGTTATATTTCACACAAAAGAATTCAATAAACACGCTACGCCACATGTGTTGTTTGATTTTTATTTTATTTTTAATGATTTTGTTATTTTTACATTTCCTGTTGTAAAGTTTAATGTAATCTTGACATTTTTGACAGTACAGAATACAGATGATGCTGACAACTGACACTGACATTGTCAACAATGTCAACAGACTATACAACAACCTTTGGTGTTTACAAGATTATAAATGAAAATCATTATGTATTGAAATAAATAAGTATTGTATGTAGAAATAAGTTACAATAATTTAAATATTTAAACTTTCAAACTTTAATGTTAACGTAATACATGAAAATGCTTGTTGTGGCTTGCTCGTGGAAATATTCCCTCTTAATTTTATTATCTGTCTGTTTTAGTATCTGTAAAACTGGCTAAAAGCTGGAAATAAGCACGAAATAAGACTCTGATGTAGACTTAGGATGTAGAGTATGCACGGTACATCATAATTCATTTTCATAATTTTAATCAATTCTATAAGTACCTACTTACATTGAAATACCAAAAAAAGAAACACAAGTTAAATATAATTGTTTGCTGTCCGGCTTTGATACAAAATGTACTGGACGGATTTTGATGAAACTTTTTGTTATCATAGATAATAATATGGTGTCCTAGGGTAGTTCTAAATAAATAATCATAATATGAATTGTTTAATGTTAAAACTTTTCACTATGTGGCGCGCTAATCGCTATTCTTAATTGAACCATTTTTATTCTTGTAAATCCATAGCACTCATCCATGATCCATAGCACGCATCCTTCTTTAAAAAAAAAAACATAATGGCTGGCCTATGTGTAGAGGTTACAAAGCATAATATTATTCGGATTTTTTTTTACTGTACATACAATATACTTATTACTTAGCTTTTATAAAATAGAAAAAAAAAATATTTTGTAACGGGATTCGAACCCGCGTCTTTCGCCTTGCCTGTATTTTTTCTATTCTTCACTAATTTCTCAAATAGAAAGCATTTGAATGCTAAAAATAATTAATTTTTAACCCTAATTACCTAATGTTGCTGTTGCGATTCTTTATCAACGTTAAAGTAGGTTTAATAATATTATGTATGTACATGTAGATTAATAGGTATAAGTTACTTATGCAGAGTGCAGATAATTTACTACAAAATTGGCAAGCTTTTATGGGAATTAGTGAATTACCACAGCAACACTATTTTTATTAGATTGAGGAATGAGAAAAATAAGTGGAAGCATGTTTTCAAATCGTTTTTATTAAGAAGATATCATTTAATACACAAAAATAGTATCTAGATACATTTTTTCAGTCAATACAAGCTATTAACAATTTTTATCCAAATTATGCTAAGTACAAGTACAAAATTTTATGTCCTTTTCACCTAAACATAGTCAATCATTTTCGCATTTATTTTCATTTGATATAAATATTACCTCTAGACGAGAGCCTTAATAGATGTTATCTATCACATAAATAGGTAAATAACGTGAACCTTAACGTAGATACTTAGTCTTAAATTAAATAAATTATGAGCAAAATGCATTTTTCTAGGTTGTATAATAAGGGACGGATTTAGCACGCATTTATTTTGAGCATAGTTTTGTACCTACGTCTTATATTATAAAAATAAATTAGAACGTTTAATAGAACATCGAAGTAAATTTATTAAATAAATTATAAATACTATCTAATACTAAAAAAACTATGTATTCCTTACTCTGACTCAAAATTACTTAAGACAGTTACTAAATTAATAATCTCCTATAGTGTTGATTACATCGATATCGATAACCTATATTAAGAAGAAAAAACTAGAATTACTACATCTAATTACCTACTTATTTAATAAATATGATGACAGAGAATGTGTTCTAAGAACTTTTATAATAAATTATACACATAATAAATGTTACTAGATGACTATAACAATTCATAGTACCTTCATATTGTAGTACCTACTATACAAACAGGCGTATTTCTTCTCAACCTAGGTCACTTAAACATAATTATTAGCGTTATCCAAAAATTATGCTCAAATTTTCGTTCGAACCTATAGATAAATATCAATCATTTAGTCCAAATACAACAAAACAATTGTCTTTTTTAATTCGTGAACAAGGAACAGCCCTTGTCGCAAACGTTTACAACCTTCTTACGACTATATAATGTTATGTCGCTATTACACATTAATATCTCATCAGACTCCAAAGTAATGTGAGCTCGATACGAGCCATTTAACTTCATGTGCCAATAAACAAAAGCTTAAGGATAGAAATTCTGAAGAGCATCCGAATAAATAGAGTTGTAAGTGTCTCGTAGCACGTAAACGCTGTCGCCTGGCTTCCCGTTAAATACGTACGGGCCCTTTAAGTTTGTGATCTTAGAATTGTTTGGAGCTGGTTTGGGTTTCGGGTTTGAATATGATGGGGCATTGTAGCTGGGGCGAGATCCAGAAGGCATTAGTTGTTGAGGTCCGCCGAATCCATAGGGGTCCATAGGCATCTGTGGGAAAGCAGGAGCGCCACTCCATTGATAAACTCCTGTGGGTTTTCCATTCGATACGAAATCCAAAGGCAAATTAATGAATGGATCAGACACTTGGGATGGGACATTCTGTGGCATCATCGGAGGCATCGGTGGGCCAATACTAGGAGGCTGCGATACATAACCTAATCCTGGTACAAACATGTAAGGAGTTGGGGGCAACCTGATATAGAAGATGGGAGAGTTGTCATATTGGAGAGAGTTGATGTTATCATTGGGAAAAGATTCTCCATTTCCATTTTTCTTCTTATTCTGCTGTCGACGTCTTGAAGGAATGGTACGTGATAAATCATCATCGTCGAAATTGTCGTCATTAACGGAAAAGGTAACGTCATCATCATCATCTTCGTTGTAATCTAAGCCCGACGACAAGTAAGATGGAAAGTAGCCAAATAAGTTTAATGCTTTGTTGCGTCTGTTATTGGGTGTAGGTGCTTCTGTTGTTGTAGTTTCTTTAAATTTTTCTTGTAATTTACTGTGACGGCTGGTGCTTGTTTCCTCTGGAAGAGTTGCATCTCGTGATCGTCTTGATGGCGCGCTTTGTGTGTGAAGTACTAAGCCCAGGAACACCAACTTGAATAGTAGCCTTGAACAGCCCATGGTTGTATCTGAAAAGACAAAAAGACAGCATATTATATCTATTATTTAATAATGTGATGATGTGTCTCCAAGCACAAGAAACTATTTACAAATTCTAGTGTGCAAATAGTTTATCTTATAACGAACGGATGGATTATCAGAAAATATTATGCATACAGTAATCTTTGACTATATGCAGTAGGAAGGAATATTTGATATACTGTTTCATAACTCCTTTTGTAAGCTAAACCGATTTGCCGGTAATTGCTGATAGTTCACCGACCACACAAATAACCATCTGCTAATGTCCAACGCAGAGTAAGATAAATTGTCAGACAGCCTGTGGGAGGAAAGGTATCAACACCATAAATCTCTAGGTGACCACTGTTAGGCAAAATGGAATGCTGAAACCAGTCTTGACTGTAATTGAAGTAATTATTTAAAGCCCTCAAATGGTTCTACAATTATTAGGCGTATCATGGGCGGAATTCTAAACTCCTAAGTCCTAAGGATGTCATTATTATTGTCTTGTCTTCGTACGAAGCATTCAATACTTTAATAATATAACGTAGAAGAGGTAATTAACGCCCGCCTAACAAAAATCTAATTTTTTATTTATTAAAACTACTTTAAAGCACATAAACAGACGACGAGTAGGTTTGATATTTCTTTCTTAACCGAAAAATACCAATTAAAACGTGAAACTATTTATGTTTCATGACATAAAGACATCTTTTTAAAAACCTTTTCTTGGGCGTTTATAGAAATACTGTGTTAAATAGCGCCCGTTTATGAAAGAAAATTGTGTATGCCTAAAATACGTTCTTATAGAATTTCTGCTAAGTAAAATATAAAAAAGCACGTTATAAAATTTCTTTATTAAAAATAAAAGAAGCTCAAGAAAGAAAATTTAGTATTAAAACTATAAAATTCGTAACACACATAAAGTGACTTGTTTCTTCTAGTTGTAACGATTTTATACTTTTTTATTTTAGTTTAACTAATCAACGTTAATATTAGTAATCTTCTACCATACTTTAAACAAAAAAAAAACTAATTTAACGCCCCAAGGTCCGTTTACTGGGCGTTATTACGCGACTGGGCGTTATTGACATTTTTTTAAAATTTTGAAGTAATTAAGTAAATCATTTTGAAAATATTTACAGAATATGAAGTGTGGTTATGTATATTACTGCCAAATTATAAAATAATCCAAGAAATAACTCAAAAACAACTGAAAACTTATAGTTTCGTTAGAAGAAATTTTTATAACAGCCAGTGCACGTCTAACGCTCTTGAAACGAAAGCTGCTACTGGCAAAGATGGCGACTCCAGACTTACGCAACCGCGCTAGGCGCGTTCCTATTGGTGCAATTCATGTGTGCGTGAGGTACGATGCGGGTCTATTGAATATAAGTGGGTTTTTTGAAGTTCGGGCGTTATTTAACAGAGGGCGTTAATTGACACACCTACCTTACGACGCAAAAGAATAAGCAATGCTAAAACCTTTTTTATAGATAATATGCTTGATATGTTGATAGGACGGTATGCGATAGGTTAGCATCGATAGAGCATTAAAGTCAGCTATTACGTTTTAAAAATGCAATTTCCATCTAAATCGGTATTGTGTAAAGGCGTTAATTTACTTGAGTATCTGTCGTGTGTCACTCAAATTGATATGTAGCCACCTCAGTACTAACTATGCAAAAATATGCAAATGAATACTCCATACCACGAGACAAGAATAATGACGTGTAAATTGAATTCAATACGTAATGTTTGTCCGTCGTTCCTTCACTGACAGGGTGTTAATAATGTAACTCTGTGGTTATAGTATCAATCTTCCTTATCTTAACTTGTATTAGGTAGCGTAATGGGTGTTTGAAAAATTGAAGTGTTGATAATTATTGATATAGAGATGAAGGCTTGTAATATGAACGTCGATCGTTAGTAATACGATTAAAATGACTTTATCTAGTTATTAAAAGGATGCAGATAAATAAGCTTGTAATTATTTCATTATTTATTGGGCGTGCTCTATTTATGGATAAAAAGGCATCATCATTTTATAGATATTTTCTGAAAACGAGCAATATAGTGATTAAAATTTAAAAAAAATGTGCTTTTATATTGAAAACAAGCCGTTCGTCTCGGTTACGCTCGGGTCTGTCTGAGCCTCTGAGGTTAGGATTTTAACAAAAAAAATTGATTCTAACGCACAAAGTAGGCATACTTGGACACTTGACAAGTTGACAGAATCGTTTATGGTAAATAAAACAAAAAAACTTAAAGCTCGTAAGCTTGTTTTAATAATAACATCAATTAATATGACATTTCTGACGCCTATTAGTCGTATTAAAATGTTTACGCATTAATGAGCAATACGATAGCACAACTTGCTTATCAAATTTATATCTCAAGAAAACCAGATTAAATACAATTAATTGCGATATCCGATAATGAACATTTCCTATTCGGATACATCAAAGGGCTTAATTGCAATCTAGTTTTATATGACATCATAATATTTTAGATGTATCTAACGTTTTTATTTTTGTTGTTTTACTATAATAATTATACTTAACATCACTTGATGTTCATAATTAATTGGATGATATTATGTATCTTAATATTTAAAAAAAATGTTTGTATTATTTTCGCATGAAATTTTCATCCAGTTGGGTGCTTTTCCACCAATAATATGCGAGGATACGTAGCGAGGAATGTGTTTATAAACAACCAATTGTATCGCACTATATTATAATATAGTATCGCACAATAATATCCTCACACATTATTGGTGGAAAAGCACGCTTGCGGTTTATCAAAAGACCTTAATCTATACTAATATTATAAAGCTGAAGAGTTTGTTTGTTTGTTTGTTTGTTTGAACGCGCTAATCTCGGGAACTACTGGTCCGATTTGAAAAATTCTTTCGGTGTTAGATAGCTCATTTATCGAGGAAGGCTATAGGGTATAATATACGACCAACAGGAGTGGAGCCACGGGGGTGAAACCGCGCGGAGCAACTAGTTTTCTATAAACATGTTTCAGTACACGTTCACAATACCAGTACGTAAGTAAAAATATTCAATATCTAAGAATAAAATGGAATGACGAAATCATTATCTTTTCACCCGAGAAAAAACAAATAGATTCGTCATCATTAACTTCACATTAAGTTGTAATAGAAAGAAAGATGAAACGAGTGCGGGTCATTAGGCCTTGACACCTGCGTGCTTTGAGATTATGAAATTACGATTTCAACATTTTCATTTCCTTATAGAAATTGTTTCTATTGATAACTATATTATTTTAGTGTGTGGCTATATTTTAGTGATCTGTTTTTCTGTGCATTTATTTTACTTTATCAAACTTGCCGCTTGTCCAAAGTCTCTACTGGGTTGACTAAGGAATATAAAAAATAAAGCCTACAACATTCACAAATCAAATAGATTCCTATTAGGTAGGTACTTACTAAAATATTGTTCATAATCAGTTATCTAGATCCAGAGATATCCTCATAAACTAATAAACGTTAGGTACCTTTTTATAATTAACATTATGAAAGATGTTTAGGATTTTAATTGGGTATATTTTGTTGAAAATTACTATTGTCTCATTCTATAATGAAATGATTCGAGGGTTACCTTGTTATTTTATTTCATAGCGTTGCAGTTGATATACTATGTACCATTATAGCAACCTAATCGTAATACCTATTCATTCGTCAGCAATATTATCTGAAACAGAGCCGTGGGCACAATTTCCAAGATTAATAAAGTCGACATATTCACATGCTATGAAGGGGGCGGAAGGCGTACATCATTCCGCAATTATTGGTTGTTTCTATATAAAACCGTTTACAGCTCTGTTATTAGTGTTATTATGCTATATTCCGATGTCTTTATAGTTTCCTTTTTACTAACTAACTAGCTTTTTATCGGAAATGAGGTTATATTCGAAGCATGAACGTATTTTTATAAGCTATAGAGTATACAGGGTTTGACTATAAGTTGCAAGACTTCACTTACTTACACAACTATTTCATATTAAATGAAAATCTCGAAATTTCACTACAAATTCACCCATCACTTTTCAATTCATTTATAAGCTATAAAAAGCTCAAAGTCTGTGCAACTGTAAATTCGATTTAAATAACAGACAAAATTAGTAGAATAGCTTCGTAAAAAGCAATCACAGCTAACTAAACATAACTTTAACGTAAAATGGAAAGAAAAATAATGAAACTTTTAAGAATGTGACGCATAAACTAAGGATTATCTTAATTGGCGCTACCATTTATGTCTGGAGACCAGAGAGTACAACCTCATCTAGTTTAATTGGTGAATTTTACGATCACAACCATTAATCGAAAGACGTTTGGAATATTTACATATTTTTGCTAGAAATAACTAAAGGGAACTATGCTCAGAGACAAGGATACAATCTCATTTATTTGAAAATAACAATATCTAGGTACTGATTATAATATTTACCTCTCCTTTACGATATAAGTTAACTTTTTTTCATTTCATATTCGTAGTTTTTTTTATGCAACATTTAATCTTCATGTAAAGGTACCTAATAAAAAAGTCCTCTACAGAATCGACAAAAAAACTTCGTAGCTTTTATTTCTAAACGTAAAAGTCGTAAATCAGAGTAATTACAGTTGCTAGTAAAGACAATTCAACAATTTTTTATTAAAAATAAATGAAGTCAATCTTCCCAGGACACAGGCCCAAAAAAAGGTTTTAAACCACGTCGTTTTCCACGCAATTTACTCCGTCTCAGATTCAAACTTACAAATGTTAATTTAATTTTTGCATGCTCATAGTCTAATGTCGATCTCTGACTTTCATAAATCACACAAGAGAATAAATATCTACATTTCATTAAAAAGTATTACGATTATTACGTTGGATTTTTATAATCACTTATAAAATGTTTTCTATTTTATATTATTTTACGGAGGAGTTAAAACAATTCTCTTAAACATAATATTTTATCATGATATTGAAAATATTTTCTTTTATTATATTATAATCCACTAATGACTAAGCTTTGTCGCGTATTTACAAGCAATTAAAGACTGCTGGATAAGTTTCTAGTTTAATTATACAGGGTGTCCCACTATCGGTATACTAAGCGCGAAGGGACTTGTAGTTTTGCATACCTACACTGATCACGTAAAAAATACCTAAACAACAAAATTACGTCAAAAATTTTTTGCTAAATTTTTCCTTAAAATCCATGTTTTCTTCTCTAGCTTCGTCGACCCGTAACCCGTCGCTAATGTGAGCATTTTGTCCATGAAAGCATAATCTTCAACGATAGCTTAAGTGCGGGTGGCAAAGTTGGGCGGGTTGCTTGTCAGGGGTGTACACTGTACACATAGAGTTTTAAGAATTCATCTATTTGAAAAAAAATGCGTCTGGAATTTTACAAGTATTTTTTACGTACTCAGCGTATGCAAACCTATAACCTCCTTTGAGCTTAGTATACCAACGGTGGGACACCCTGTATATTAAGTGGTATTCCTGTTCAAATTACTGATTAATTTTATTTCTCAACGTTTCATATTCATATTAATTATTCGAGTTCCTTTACAGCAAAAAACTAGGATAAAAAGTTTAAAACAAGATGTGAATAACCTGAAGCAACGATCAAAATAACAGATCTATTTCATAAATGTGATAATGAGCATTTTATATACGTTTATTGAACTCAATTATATCTTTAAGGATACACGTACGAATTTGTTCAATTATTTTTTGTTAATAAATCAACTTACATGCTATCATCTTACATGGTAATATACGCATACGGCCAAAATTGGTCCGGGAAACGTTTCCATATTATAATTTATAGTATTTACATGTATATCTACAATTTAATATTAACTAATACAAAAAAAAAAAATTAAACATATTTTTCCCACTTCCAACACAATATTCCAACATTTTATCTGTGATTTTATTTTTAATACATATCACATTCCACGTTCTCTATTCGAATTTAAAGATAGCCAGAGACACGCTGTGCCAAGATAAAAAAATAAATAAAAAAGAGTAAAACCTCCTTTGAATATAACGTTAATTTTATATGACGTTAAGAACGTCCACGTCTAGAATATTATTGTCTATGGGACGCAGATGACATTCAATTGCAATATAATGACTGCAATTTGCGTCAAACAAAGCATGGAGAGCGAAAGTTTACGATGATAAAGTCGAAGAAATATTCTAAATCAATACTTTTTAAAACAAAAAAGAAAAACGCTTTGCAAAGTACTTTATTTAATAAACAGAAAGGAAAATTTTATGCTCGATGGTACCTAATGCTTTATTTTCTTGAGCGCGGCTGCCTGTGTATTTTCTATTTCCTGCAGCTATAATTTATTGTACGCTGATAAAACAAATTTAAATAATTCATGAATCGATTAACAAGGAATAAAAACCAATCACTGTATGTGTTTTCTTTTATTTATGACATGTTATTCTTGGAAAGTAATTATTATAAAAAGAAGTTGAACGTATCCACAATAATAACAAATTATAATTCTTGCATTCGTAATATTCTCCTTGCTTTAGATAAACAAAATGCTCTAATAGGGCTCTAATTTTGCAATCCACTATTTTGACAGGAAATTAATATATTTTTAATTATGCGTTTTAAATAACGAATTAATAATATTATGTTCATACACTTACGTATTATTCCTATGTTAAAAATGTTTTTTTTTTAAAGGTCTACCTTTAAAAAAAACATTTTTTAAACTTAATAACTAAATAATTGATTCCATTTCGCTGTTTAAAAATGTCGTTATTTTTTGTAAACATTCTATCTATGTCTCTCTGTTCTAAATTTATCATAAAGTTTAACCTTTAACAGAGAAGAAATAAATCCTTTTCTAAAGTATCGTGGGGTCTATATTTCAACTTGTAATCCGGTCCTGAAACCCGTTTATTGTAAAAAAACACTTGTAATAATATTATGCAGCTTCGTACAAACAGTTTTTACAGATACTTTTTTATAAATATCGACATGTTTTCATGGTAATTTGACGCTTTGATGAGTAAGCGCACTTCACTTGTCCTAATCAGTAATATATCGTATGTTATTAATTGTAAAATTTCGTGAGATTATTGAATATTGTGACAAAACATAATAAAAAACAGAGAGTAGAAACTCGCGTATTAGATTTTGAGTCTACTTAGTTTTTTTCTGAATTTGATTGGCCAAGTCTAGATTTTTTAAGCGTCTTTGTTCATGTTTTTCCATCTATAGATATATACTATAGATATTTCAGACTAAATGTTTCTTCACAATACACAAACTACATCTAATTCCTTTACACATTTAAAGACTATTAAAAGCTCCTCTTTTTCAATTTAGAACAGTTGCATCTCAAAATAGATATTTCACGTTTAATACAGCGCTTGTTTTTTCAGTATACGGTACTTCCTAGTACATAGCGCTGCTTTTTATCCGTGCGATAATTTACAACATAATATAACTCATAATTATTGACAGCAAGAATCAAGATCAATGACTCCATAATTGGCCTCATAGAAACATAGAGGCGACGATTATTTTGATAAGTATATAATTTAATCGCAATCGGTACAAAAACTTAATACGATCACACTTGTTAATTAGGATATAACAATGTAAGTACAGCAATAATGTAGTTAATGGTTTGTAACAACCGTTATTAAAAGCTAATAAAATTAAACGGACAAGTGCGAGTCGGATTGATTAAGAATAGTTAGATTTAGTATTTATGGTGATGGAGGGAATATTTATTTATTTATTTATTTATTCAAAGGTTTACCAGTAATTGTTACACAAAATAAACAAGTATACATAAAATTAATCTTAAAACTAAGTGTACAATTTTAGGTAGGTAAACACCACATGCATACATTTAAAAGGTTTTATACAGAAAAAAAAATAACTAAAATCTTAAACTAAGTGATGGACAAGGTACTTAAATTTATTTAACCCAAAGGAGAACATATCTAATATGGTATTAAAATTAAAGAAAAATACATACCTTTCATATCATAACTTAATACATAATATTATTATGTTAGTATGAAGGTTGTATTAAAATATGTACTTCTTTAAACTTTTTTTTTTGTATTTAGGTGCCTAAATCCATCAAAAATAAATATTATAAATCCTTGGATTAATGAAGAATGTAACTCAAATTATATATTATGATAAAGCGATGTCCTGTTAAAATATTTTGCGCAATAAATTGTTTGAGATAATAATATAAAAGAAAGGTAATCCGACATATTTATCGAGGTCCGTAATTCAGTAAGCATGTTACTTTTACTTATGTATCGTATAAATCTTTTATCGACAATTCCATACTTTCTGCGTTCAGTTATTTATTGCTATTTGCCATTGATATTGATTCGATACCGTTATGTTTAAAATTTCACCCGTAATTGTACCATATTATAATTTATTACATCACAGAAATTGGATGATTGAACCAGCCGTTTGTTACGGTAACCCGAGTGAAAACAACAAAAAAATATGTCTCTCAACAATAACTTAATTTTCTACCGGTGCAAAAAAATTTGAACAGATTTTGTTTATAAGATTAATTTTATTTCATGACGATTTAATGAAATAAAATAATCTACACCCGGACGAGCCTAAAAAGATATTTATTACGAAATGTCTCAAAACAAACACAATTTAAAATACACAACAATATTGATTTTTTCGTTTAGACTAGATACTCCTAGTAACTAGGTACCACTTAATTTTAAAAACAAACTATGGTCAATTTAACTTGATATCACAATAATTTTTATCCGTGTTTATCTTAACTAGAAATGAATATGCAAATAAGAAATATTATTAAAATGTAAAAACGCGTTATTTTTATACATTATGCTTTGGCGCCAGCTTACACGCAAATAGGATGAGTATATTTCAATTAATTGTAGGATTTTGTTTAAATATTTGTCTATGGAAAATTATTTATCAGTGAACTATCTTACCCCGTATTATCCTATACAAAAAGAAATCATAATGAATAATTCAAACTCAATATATATTTTTATAATAAACAGAATAATGTATCTAAATATGTATATTAGGTTTCAAGTTTTTTTTTCGTATGTATTTTGAAACCTCTTTTAATTTATTTCTATTCAAATAGAAAAAATGATTTTTACATAAAAAGTTAAATTAAAAAAACCATAACGTATCAGTCATACACTCATGACTCTAATTTATTTCCACATAAATTAAAAAAAAAATATATCCCCATATCGTAACGTCACATTCAGGGGTAAGTGGTAACAAACAGGTTGTCAACCGCACATTATCTAGCCGGTAAAGGCTTTCCCTAGACTTGCACCATTAACCCACCGAGCTAATAGTGACTGCGGTTTCGTGCACGTTTCTAGGATGCGCACTATTTATTTATTTTATTATGCCAATTGTAGGATCGAAAGTTTGGACGTGCACTTGGAAAAAAACATAGAGTCAAAAATGTAAATTAAAGTTGGAGGTAAATACTAAATATAGCCAATAGCTTAAATTTAAAAAGTGGTTATAAACTGTCAAAGTAATGACATAAAGACACTGAATATAAGGAAATGACTTAGGATAATAAGAGAGATGGAGAAAATGTTATTGCACAATTTGCACACATCACTACTCACTAGGATTGAGAAGAGCTAGAGCCAAAAAGCCTTGTTACATTTATTTCGTAGATATAGCTCAGTATGTGCACAGAATAATAACTAGTTTCTATCGTTAATGTGTCATTTGGTCATTTATTTTTAAAAGCAGAATTAAACGACACCGAGCCTAAAAAACGAAAAAAGGTTTTATGAATCTCAATATGACGGCAAATCATTGTTGTAGGAAAAATAAATACCATTTGGAATAGTGAAAAGTAAATTATAATATAACTTTTGTTCTAAATAAAGCTTTTAATGCTAATACGTGTCGAAGACCTCATAAGTAATAACATAAAAACGTTTAATCAGTGGTACATACAATATTACAGCTTATTATTTTAACACTGGTAATTCTATTGCCAGCTCAGAGTCTACCATTTATCTGGAATGTGGCCAATGATAACATTGACTTTACTAGCCGTAAGCGATTTCTATTTTTAATATATTCAAGTATAATCATTTTTAGATAAGCAAATATTGATTAAAATGTATATTCATTATTGTTTTATAATTAACGACTTGTCTTTGATTTGTTTGAAGCTAAAAAAATATAATTATTCTAGTATTAAAATTATTGTAAGTTAATAGACGTGGTTGTATTTAAATGTCCTATTAGTAGTTTAATAATTTTATGCTTAAATAATATGGATCCGAAAAGCGATAATTCCATAAAGTTTTTGATAATATCACAAGCTAAAATCTCCCGTGCCTGCATTCTTTCAGATTTTATCTTCCATTGTGTTTCTCTTTTGTTGCTTTAATGTACTTAAGCTCTAGACTTTTCTTTACCGAGATAAATTAATTTAGTGCAAAAATAAGTATGTGTGTAAGAGAATATAAAATGTAATCATTATTTTTGTTCCTTTTGATATAGTAATAGAGAAGATTCCGAGAAAAGTTTATAGAGCCGATTACTTATATACTGTAATTGATGAAGTTCTACTAAAGTAATAAAACTAAGGAAATAAAACCGACAACGTAACAAGGGTTGTGTTTATTGTTAATAGACAATTCTCTTGGAAGTTTTATTGTACACGCTAACTTACACTCATTATTATTATGATTGATTATGACATTCTTCAAATGTTAAATATAATATTGCAGATAAAAACGATCGATTTGTTTTATTCTATCTCTAGAATAGGTATCATTTTTTGGTACTCAACTATATCTATAGTAATATTATAAAGCTGAAGAGTTTTTTTGTTTGAACGCGCTAATCTCAGGAACTTATGGTCCGATTTGAAAAATTCTTTCGGTGTTAGATAGCCCATTCATCGAGTAAGGCTAGATATATATTATCATCACGCTAAGACCAACAGGAGCGGAGCCACACGGGTGAAACCAACCGCGGAGCGCAGCTAGTTATGCCATAATACCACAGTGTTAAAACATTTATAGCTTTTCAAATTGATTATACTCTGTAATGTGTAAGTAATAAGACGATTAGATGTTAAATGGATTTAGAACGGTAAATGAATTAAATCTGTTACCATTACTGACGCTCAGGGCGCCAATTACTTCCCATCCTAGTTTTATGAAATAAGACACATTGTTTTTATTACTTGATCAAGAAAAAAATACTTTAAAGCAAAGATAAAAGGGCTTAAAACTGAAATTTTTCGCAGATACCAGTTCCTATTGTAATTTTAATATTAAAGTAGGTAATCCAAAAATCAAGAGTAATTTATTTTCCCAAAACATAATATTATGTTATTCCCAAATATTTACTTTAATATTATTCCCTATCACCTACTTGTTTTGGATAACATGTGATATAGTATGATATACATGACACAACAATCTATATACATGTTACAACATCTTATTAGAATTTCAAAAAATGATTTCTATAGAGCGCTCTATATCTATACTAATATTATAAAGCTGAAGAGTTTGTTTGTTTGTTTGAACGCGCTAATCTCGTGAACTACTGGTCCGATTTGAAAAATTCTTTCGGTATTAGATAGTTCATTTATCGAGAATGGCTATATATCATCACGCTACGACCAACAGGAGTGGAGCCACGGGGGTGAAACCGCGCGGAGCAGCTAGTAGATTTTAAACTTATTGCAACTTATGACTGTATATACGTTTTCTAACCATATTAGATGCACATTACATTGCACATATATCTAGAACAATACAATATATTTCTGAGCTATAATACAATATATAAACTACGAATACTAGAATTGCAAATATCTTCTAGCTTTACGTCTCATGACCATCGACCTACAATGCACAGGCGAACACCAGTAGCAACTTTGAGTGAAATCAGTTGTAAATTGTAATCCTACTAATATTATAAATACGAAAGTTTGTGAGGTTGTGTGTGGGTTTGTTACTCTTTCACGCAAATACTACTGAACCGATTACAATGAAATTAGCACACATGTAGAGGGTAACTTGGATTAACACATAGGATAGGTTTTATCCCGGAAATCCCACGGGAACGGGAACTATGCGGGTTTTTCTTTGAAAACGCGGGCGAAGCCGCGGGCGGAAAGCTAGCGTTTACATACTTGTATGTTATCTGTGACTTACACCAACTACTCTCAATATTCTAATCTGTACATCGACTAGCTTTTAATCTTAAAACTACGTTAGATCTTAAATAAATTTGCAATGGACCCATTCCGTATTTACATTTAATTATTTTATTTAAATTAGCAGTTAAAATCAAACGTCATGTATTCTAATTCGTTATCCAATCTATATTGAATTTACAAGTTTATGATCTTATTTCTATATTAATTGAGTATGAAAGTGAAATTGTAAAATATAAGTAACCGTTCGGAAAAAGAAACTTCTTTCTAGAATATTACGAACTAGCTTACCACCCGCGGCTTCGCCCGCTTTGTCTAAAACCTAATAAATTATATACTAAAACCATCCTCTGTAATCACTATCTATTAAAAAAACCGCATCAAAATAGGGACAGAGAAAGCGACTTTGTTTTATACTATGTAGTGATAATTATTATTAACACATTTTGTATCGTGGTGGAAAATAATAACCTATAAATCGTTTAAACACGCATAATATACAACAAAGCTCGATATAATATTTCCTCATTTGAACGCATACAAGACTAATAGCTGTTATATTTAACAAATAATTGACTCCGTTTGCTATTGTTATTACAAGTAATTATTGAGCTTTCGCCATAATGAGCTTGGAAATATATTCCTTGAGGATATACTGTTATATGTTTTAATGACTTGTAGGAAGTTATTAGTAAATGGTAAATTTTTTGTAGTCGTATTTTATTAAGAGATTTACAGTTTTCACACAAAGAAAACTTCCTTAATAATTGCGTGAATTGTAGGTATTCAGGCGTAAATAAGATTCTTTTAAATAAAATATAACACAGACTTTAAGTATTTCAAATTGAATACTTCATAAAATTACAAGTATACGTATTTCACTTGTTCGTGAAACTAGGTTTAAAATTTATAGTACAATAATTAAACGGCTGTAACATATAAATTAAATTTTCTCTTAAAGCTCGCTCCGTAAGTATCTCAACGATGTGCCTCAGTTTATATAACAAGACTTTCATTATAATTACATATATTATGTCATTTTCGTCAAGTAAACCACAAATTGCGTTTTACCTAAATGAAAGTGTACTTGCGTCTTGCGTGTAACCTACCGCATAGTTGATTCAATAAATTAAAAACAAACAATATAACAAGAGGCCTACTTTCTTAAAAAACTCATTTGTATTATTGTATGGAAAATAACAATTATTTAACAACCGTATCAGTGAGAGATCTCCACGTGTATGAAAGCGTGACACGAACAATAAATTCGATGTTTATTTAACAGACTCAAGATGAATTTGATAAGTGATAGATCCCATAGTTAGGAAAGCCACGCTTTTCTTTCTTTATCATTATGAAGGAAAACGTTAGTTTATATCAGTACCAAGTATGTTTTATGGCCCCTAACTATTGTTATTGTTTCACTGAAAATCCATTGATAATTTTCTCGTAAAAATTATTTTGTTAAATGCGCAAAGAAGTATAAACTATTATTTATTTTTAAAATAAAATAATAAATAAATATTATATAGAATATAACCTACCGTTAAATCAATGATTTACTGTTACAACAAAACAATTACATCAATTATATCAATTAAAAAAGTCAAAGACTAATTGGAAGCTCGCATACTGCCGTTACAAGTACAAGTAAGTAATGTTTCTATGAACTAGCTCTAAAACTTAGGTTTTACCTTATTTGTTGGTGACGTAATTTGTCCCGGGAACGAACCGTTCTGTTTGATCGATCTGAAAAAGGGAGAATTTAGGTATGTGACTTTTTGCTCGTAAGTGAAGAAATTAATAATGACGTTAGGGAAATCATGTTAGCATCGTTTGTAATTATTGTTAGTGTTTTTGTTGTTTAGAGTCAGGATTTGCGATCTATTTGTGAATTACACATAAGTAAATACCTAATATCACTTACATTTATATTCCTTACTAAATTGAGCGAAAATGTGTTGATTACTTCAAAGTTCACTAGGTAAATCAAAATTGTTTTTCAAACCCTTTTGGACAACGGACAAGATATCACCCTTTTCTTAAAGTTTTATAATTCAATATTTTCTTTATAATAAAAATAAGGTCAATGAACATTTGCCAATCTACCATTGCGGTTAACAGTTAGCTACCATATATCTATCATCTTTTATTGATTGCTTATATTTGTTTAAAATGCTAAATAGACCAGATAAAAACTTTATTTTAAGAATAATTCATCTATCAATCTTATAGAGCTTCCAAATAATAACAGTGAATCGTTTATGACATAATAAATTGATCATTGTTTATTTTTAAATATTTATTTTTATTTGATTTTAACTTAGATGATGGGTTATTTATTTATTCATCATTTAAATAAGGATATGATAGATATGGTATACGAGATCATGTAGGAGTTCAACCCAAAAAGAAGCTCGTACAAATAATAATATTAAATTGATTTATAGAAATAGCTACATTAGATATTCATATTTATAATCTACTAGGTATGTACATACATGGACACTAAAGTTTTAAAATAAATTTTATCGATTTTAAAAATCAATTCTTTTATTTTTTTTTTCTGATGGAAGTATTTTGAGCTTTATGGTATGAAAACATAAACTATCATACACAGATTCGTTAAATTGTGTACAAATATAATCAAGTAGGTACTGCTTTTAAATAAACCATGAATGTACCATAACTAACCGTTTATAATTAAAAATACAAATATCTAACACACTAATCATAGCATAACTCACCTGTATAAATAAACAACTGAACACGTTATTTTTCACTTCAAATAACACGGCAATTAAATCACATTACAATAATTATTACTAACAAGAACAAATTTGTCAAATCACGCGTGCCGCGTCGGATATCTCAATACAATTAACGACAATCAATCGGTTAGTTCCTACAATTAGCACGAGCCAACTTTAATTTCAACTGTTTTCAACTGTTACATAACTTTTACAATAAATACCGTCTCTGTTGGGTTCCACGACAACTATTACTGACGAATAACCTCCTCCGAATACCTCTTGCATACATAACTCCCAATATCATTTATATGCCGATGATTTGCAACTTTACATGCTTGTTGATAGAGATCGAATAGAAGAATGCACCAGGAAAATGAATGAGGATTTGGAACGCATATCTGACTGGTCTCGTAAAAACTCGTTGGTTCTAAATCCATCCAAGTCTAAATATCTTGTTGTTGGCTCTAAGAAGCAAGTCTCTAATTTGGTCACAGCAGATCCCACTGTTTTTGTAAACTCCACTCCTATAGAGCGGGTTACAGTTGCTCGTAACCTGGGCATAGATTTCGACGGCCAGTTAAGGTTCGAAAATTATGTCACTAATTTAGTTAGTAATTGCTTTTATAGACTCAAAGTTCTTTACAATATTCGACCTTTTCTGAGTGTCGATCTACGAATAAGGTTGTGCGAAAGCATCGTACTTTCTAAATTAAATTACGCTCTCCCTGTTTATGGACCTTGTCTAACGGCAAAAGTACAGCGTCTTATTCAGAGAGTCCAAAACTCCTGTGCCAGATTTTGCGTGACAATCCCACCCAGGTCTCATGTCACCCCTTTTCTTAATAGCATAAAGTTTTTAAAAATGAAAGGTCGGCAAGATTTATTATTGGCTTGCCTTTTATTTGATACGATCCATACAAAGCAGCCTGGATATCTGTACACAAAACTATTATGGCGTAAGGATACTAAAAGGGGTGAAATAAGAAGTGGAACTCAAGAGTTATCCATCCCCCAACATAAAACTACCGCCTTTCGTGGGTCATTTAAATATAATGCGACGAAATGTTGGAATAACATACCACCTCCAATAAAAAAACTCAAGTGCAAATCCAACTTTCGTCGCACTTACAAATCACTACTGCTCAAATTACAATCATCTTAATTTTATTTCCTTTGACTATACGTATCCAAACTTATAAATTAACACATTATACATACATACATACCTACATATATACCTACATATAAATACTGATTTTACTTGACCAAATATATCTATTCTACTGCTTATATATTATTATTATTACACATTTATCATTTCTTTACATTCATAATTAATTATTCTATTTTTATTATACTTATATATACCTACTTGATTGGAGGCGCAAACTATTCATCTGGGTATCTGGCAGAATTATCAGCGTTGTGGAGCTTGCTCCCACAACACTATGCTGAGCCAGGGCCTAATTGCAGCCAGCGTGCAACACAGATAATACATTCGTGTACTTACTTAACTATAAGTGTAACTAATAACTGTAAGGGCCGATTTTTCAATCCATGGATAAAACTTATCCGCCCAATAAAGTATTACACGATAATATTAAAATGTCACTCGTAAACTGTCAAAGACGGGCAAAGAATACATTTTTGAAATGGTAGTTTAATACGTTGTTCGACGAATGAGTGTGACCAAGGATTGAAAAATCAGCCCTAAGTGTTGTAAATTCCTTATTATTTTGTGTTATTTTATGTTTGTTTTCCTTTTTTTGTATTGTGTATTATTATGTATGTTCTGTTGGTTGCAATAAATCTTTTGTATTATTATTATTATTATGTCTCTCTCCATAATACACGGGTACCACCAGAAGGAAGATACCCGGTCCTTTGGAAGGCTTACGTGGGGACACAGGTCCAACACGCAGAGGCCCTTTAGAGAATTTAATGTGTTGTGGGACACCAGCCGCAGCCTGCCCATGGCTGCACTATAGAGATACAGCCCTGGGCAGTCCGCGGCCAATGTAGGACTATTGTAGAAAAATGGAAATGAATAAAACTGGGTTATGGAAGGGGGTGTTAGATGGACTGGTATATTGGTTCTATGGGGACTATGGACGTCTGCCTTTTCAATATTAAACATTGAAAATTATGGCAGACGGTGACTCGCCAGTTCGGTCGATGGGCTCCCAAAAAGGTTACCGACAGTGGCAACAAGGGGGCAACATCAGCTGAACGGCTAGGGGTGTAGAGAGGTGCGGCACCGGTTTCACCATCGCGGGCCCGCGGGCCCGGAGCGGGTTTCCCCGCTATTACGCCATTAGACACTTCCACCCCCGAGCATAATATAGCTCTGGCGGCTCCACTCTGGACGGCCAACAAAGGCAAGCCAGAGGTGGAGGATCCTGAACCTCGTCATTGTTCACTCCGAACTGCCACCGGGACAGTCCAGAGGTGAGGACAGGGACCTCCCCCGGGAGCGCTCGGTTCCCGCGGGGTCGCTACTCCCCGACACCTCGCCACAAGGTGCCCTGCGGGGTGACTGACTGCACGGTTGGGATATCTATTGTAGATATGCCATCCGGGGGCGATGGGGTCGTCACATCCCTACGCCTTTTTATTATTATTATGTTTCTCATTTCCATAATACTCGGGTACCACCAGAAGGACGGTACCCGGATCTTTGGAAGGCTTACGTGGGGACACGGATCCAACACGCAGAGGCCCTTTCGAGAATTTTAATGTGTTGTGGGACACCAGCCGCAGCCTGCCCATGACTGCACTATAGAGATACAGCCCTAGGCAGTCCGCGGCCGATGTAGGACTATTGCAGGGTATGGAAATTTAATAATTGGGCTATGGATTGGGATGCTAAATGGACTGGTACTGGGGACTATGGGAAACTATGGCACCTGCCTTTCTACTAAAAGAAAGTAAAAATATGTTGGCAGGTGGTGACTCGCCCTCTCACTGTATGGGCCCCCGAAATAAGTCGCTGCAATAGTGCGACAAGGGGGCAACATATTGTGAGCAGCTAAGGGTGGAGAGGCGTCCCTGGACTTTAAACGACGATCACGCGCTCCCTGAGGGTCCAGCATCACGTGCCCACTCGCCACTTATGATTCGCATCCACCCTTCGAGCTAAAAGCTCTCGCGACTCCACTCTGGCCGGCCGGTTAAGGCAAGCCAGAGGTGGGGGTCCTGTCCTCGTCAGGCTTCACTCCGACCGGCCGGTGAAGGCAAGCCGGAGATGAAGACAGGGGCCTCCCCCGGGAGCACTCGGTTCCCGCGGGGTCGCTACTCCCCGACACCCCGCCACAAGGTGTCCTGCGGGTTGACTGATTGCACGGGTGGAATATCTATTGTCACGTAGACAATAGATATTCCAACCGTGGGCGATGGGGTCGTCACATCCCTACGCCCTTATTATTATTATTATTAATAAAATTAATTTGTCATCTCTGTCTGCACTTTTACAAAGTGAGATGAAATTATCACGACCGTTCTCACGAAATTACGATTATAAAATGTTTTTTTCGCTTTAATTCTGTTTGACGCTACTACGCTCCGACTATCGTTACAATTTAAAAAAGGAAAAAGGAAATTTAGCATTCAGACGAATTTTTCTGCTATAAAGTTCACCGTTTTCCTTATACTGCATATTATGCCTTCCATTATTGAACTGCAGCGTATTATGTATTAGTTAATAATAATTAATTGTTGAGTAAAAAAAACAAATGGATACATTGAATTTGAATTTTAAATATAATTTTAGAAATAATCATAATTCTCAATTAATTATTTAGTTAAAGAACCAAATATATTTAAAATGTAATTGATGAATGCAATAATTGGATCCTATACTTTATTCTTTTTGTAGATTATTATTGTCTGTCACCTGAAATAAATGTAATAAATAAAATAAAAAATTAATCTGTATATAAAAGATACGGAACCTTAGCGTACATCGAATAAGTTTTCATTCAATAATAAATCGCTGCATTTGTTCCGCTTTTACTGTATTCCATGATTTAACGGTCATGCATTGAATTTAAAATTACAATATGTTATATCATAACTATCGAGAAATCATATTTTATGTAATAGTTTTGAATGATATTAAGATCAATTTTCCGCATGGAGCAAATCGATTTGAATGTTTTGTTTTTAATTTATTGGTATTTTTTTATGTATTTGTTCGTATTATTTTTTTATTTTAAACTATAAACTATAAAGCTATCTGGGGAGCGTATGCGAAATGAGGATTAATGTAGGTATAATAATATTATTCATGTACAGCCATAATAAAAGCCTAATATATTATGGGAGGGACAATAGATGAATCAAAATATGCACATTACAGCTATATCAATGAGGATTAACATTCAATAAAATACGAAGTCCATTTATACAACTCAGAATCTAAGTAAATTTATAAGATTCCATCTGAAGTACCAAATTACCATAATATATTCCTGCGTTAACAACCTTAAATGAAATATTTACCATAATTCCCGTTCATTTGTATAATAATGTGTGGAGAAGATTGACACGAAGATATTTAAATGCACATGCTACAATCAAGTACTACCGTGATTATCATTTCCTTTAAGGGCAAGCTCCCTAAATTTTATGTGAATTTGCACGAATATTCTGAAACAGTCACACATACAATCAAAATGGAAATTTAGTATATGATTTATTGGGTCTTTTTCTTTCGATGTACAAGACAGAAACATAATTGTAACATTTTCGCTCGATTCATTTTTTATTCAAAAATGATGCCTTTTTTTAAGGATTATTACATTTTTTTAAAGATTTACTTGGACTTTATGTCTAAAATAAATGTTAACAGTAAGAAAATAGAGTTTACTATTGAATCCCAAGATATTTTTTCTCTAGATCAATTATTACTTTAGTTATAAACGAAATAAGAATTGAGACTTACTTTTCGAGCTCGAACGCGATCAAAGAGCGCACGCGATATTCAACTTTATTACGGCTGTATTAGCGTCTAGTACCGTAACCGGTCTCTCAGTGCCAGAAATGAGAAAGGGAGCCTCCTCTTAATAAATAAACTCCTAGATTACACTCCCAGTGTAACCTTTCACTTACGAGCTAAAATATAGTTTATAATTTCCATACTTTTCACGTTATTTTCATGTTTTTACAACGTACCTATAAATAATTTCCAAGGATAAAATAAATTTTGTTTTTAAAATAATATCTTAAAATATCTAGTTGTCGCTGTGTCTATGTTTTTTTTTTTTAATAATTAATTTCAATTCTCAATCAAGATAACAATTCGATGAAGGAACATTTTTTAAACGTAAGTACAAAAAACATTGTTCCTCTCATCGAAATAATAAACAAAAAATAATATCGTACCCACACAGGTACTTAAACTTACTAATCGCTAACATTTTTATAACCCGTAATAAGGAATAACCAACTGCTAAACACAAAGCTTTTATTTACAAAAACATTTAAATAAGGAAGTATGAAAAAAAATTTATAAAAACTACACAAATCATTAAGTATAATTTAGGGCAATAAAATCAATGGTTATTAAACGATTGCGTTTTAAATTAACGGTGTAACACTTTTTTAAAGATGGCGGATATTTTTAACAATGGCGCATTATTTTCATGACAAATGGCCCGATTAAGGACTTTCGAATTTCTTACCATACTATAATAAAGATCAAGAATCGAAATCATTTTCTCCGAACACGCATTTTATCATTTAAACGATCGTATCAAAATATAATCTGCAAATATATGGAATATTGACGCTGGCCTCTTTGGATTACAGTTAGAAGAAATGCAATGACATAATATAATAAATGTTTGTATATTTTATTTATATGTAAAGTATAAACCGCAGAATAAACTGCACAAGACTTATAGAAATACGGAATCGTAAATAAGATTTATTTCAATGGAAATGTGGAGTAGAAGACACATAAACACACAGATATAATTGAAAGGGTGCAAAGTATTCGGTAGAGAGAGAAACAGTTACAATAAATAACAAAAATTACATACCACCATATAAAAGTGAGGAATATTTGGGAACTTCCATCACTAACCTACCATTAAAACCCCTCACATTTTACGCTGACCCTCACCATAATTATGGTTCAATGATTTTGAACATTCAATATCAGATTGATTAAATACTCGTAATTTCAATTATATAATAAGCCGAATAAATCTTCAGTGACATTCAATAAAGCAGCGACGATACAATCATGTACAAGTTAATGATTTCTCCTAATGTCAAGTTCGTGAAGGGACGGAATCATTAAAGAATTCATTAAGGTAGCCTCAGTTCCTTGTGATCTTGTGATTAACCAGAAGCAGCACGAACGCCACTGACGACTCCGATTTGACAAGATGTGTTAATTTACCTTCAATATCTTTTATTCCATACAAACTTTTACAAAAGTGCTTCTGAATTTATATTTCATTGGATTAAAAAGGTCAATTCGACTAGTTTTTCATTTATCTACATAATATAATGTTTTAGCTTACGTCTTTATATAAATCGCCTCTATAAATTCTACAAAAAATATGAAAATAAACTAAGCTCTACATAAAGGTTTTAAGCATATTCTCACACTAACAAAATTTCCATTTCTATTTTGCACATGCATATTTTTTTCCTAGACACTTTATAAACATTAAAATATTAAGTATCTATACTAATATTATAAAGAGGAAAGGTTTGTATGTATGTATGTATGTATGTATGTATGGTTTTCACGCATAAACTACTGGACCGATTTTGATGAAATTTGGCACAGATAATCTTTAGACCCTGAGAAAGAACATAGGCTACCTTTTATTGCGCAATATGTACCACGGGCGAAGCCGGGGCGGACCGCTAGTTACTTATATGACCAAATTGAAACAACCTGATTCCATTGTGAGTCATGTATTCTGTTGTAGGTACCATCCATCAAAGCTTGCGTGTTTGGAAACTGTTATATTATCTAAAATCTGTCTGAAAACCTACGAAAGCTCGTTTAATTTATACAATATTAACTATTACAGAAATCCTCGCTTCTGACGGTCCTTTGTTATTTGTAAGTAAATTAAGTTGGTTATTAAAATAATACATCTTATACTTATTATATTCTACTCTTGTCTTAGAAAAACATACAATCATTTTAAAATTGCATACTTAATACTTATACATTAAAGTAAACATGTTCATTTAAATTACCAATCAAAATGTAGTTATCAATCATGTTTCACACCAGTAAATTCTTCACTTGAAGACTTTTCATCTAAGTCGACATCTAATAGTATTTGCCTTTCGAAGCGTATACATTTACTTAAGATTTACGTCTCATAGCATTGTTGGTTTCTTGTACTATTCATCAAATAATGATAGCTATCTATCAACTATCATAAACACTAAACTCTGGCAGGTTATTAGGAAATGTGTTGTGTGTAACATTTACGTTCATTCAGTTAAGTGAACTGCATAATATTAAAGACCAGCTTACCACAGCTTCGTCCAATATCATTCTAGAATTACGTCTTTTTAAATCTTTCATCTTTGTATACACGACTACCAAGTCGTCTATATAGATTATAGGTACAGTCTGAGTCTGTAATATATATTCTCTAAGGGTGTAAATATATATTTTTTACCAAATATTATCAACCGATACTATCAAGAACAAGGTAGATGTTTTAAACAGATTATTTTTGTTAGAAGCTTTTATACTAATATAACTTATTATTTTAAATATCTTAGGTGTTAAAGTCGCCATGATTGTGTAATTCGTCATTTCTCTTCAATACAAGTATAAAATTATTTCTTCGTAACATTTTATTATTCTCACAATATCACTTTCGTTTTCGTCTAAATATTATTATCAATACGATTCTCATTACTATAATAACACATCTTGTACAATAGAAACAATTCAATATTATAAACTAAACTTCAATACAAATGCATCTATTCTAATTTCACTAGAAAATAGCTCTCTCTTGATTCAATTTTCAAATAGGTAATCATTTGGTAATAAACAATGTACAAACTACAATGCAATAGATAATTCTTTTGTTAGCACCTTTCTCTTTAATGCAAGTGCTGCAAATGTTATACATTATTGTATTATGAGGATATTAAATACAACTTTTTCATGAAGTATATGCGTTGTCCAGTATGCACTAAGTATATAGAACGTGATGAATTACCCACTACCTAAAGTAATCTCTTTACGGTCTGATAAAACTATTATTTATTTGCAGAAAATATAATAAAAGTGCCTTCTAAGTACGAGAAAATACCCTTAGATAGTTAACACGTCCTTTTTAATCGTATGTGCGATGGGATAATAATATAAAAATTGTGATTTTTTGATTTGGTGACAATAAAAAATACTAATTATTATTAAACAATAAGTAGTTACCTATATGCTTTCAAATACAAACTTACAAAGGTAGAGTTTTCTAAGAGAAGAGAGAGTTTTCTGAGATTTTTCATGTGTTAAGAATAAAATCTTACATGCAACTTGCAAGGTGTTAGCGTTGACATAGATCTTAGAACTTTAAAAAGGTACATTTTCACTGCAGTTCCTTAATCCCGTTACGCTCGGGAAGTTTGTATAGCGTGTGGGTTGCCTTATCAATTAACCGTGCTTGTCGTCTGGCATGGAGAATTAGCCTGACAACTGGCAACATTATACTAACGCTAGCCGAGAACACGTAACTTTACAATGTTGTGAAAAATAAAAATAAAGTTGTATAAAGACAGTTGAAGCCAGTTTTTAAACGCGTTTAAAAGCACAGCTTTTAATAATTACTCGGATGCTAAGCCCTGCAATCGTCTTTTATTGGAAGATAGTTATCACGGCGGTCGAGTATTTATGACTCACTTTTAATGGATCAAATTCGCGGCTTATCTATTTCGTTTTTCGTTTTCTTTAAAAAATATGGTACTTATAGCTACTGATTAAATTGTACATGGTTACATTGTTAGTTATCTTTAACAAAATAGAGCAAATCAATTTTAAGTCTTTCCTTTTATTACCTTAAAATGCATAATGGAATATTGTTCTTTCACTGAGCTCACAAAGCTACCTTTGTGGCTGTTACCGGTTGTCGAAGGTGGAGGCACTTTATTTTTTTTCTTTGCATGTTACGTCAAGAGAAATAGGTATATAACAGTCTGACATACCCCACAGGGCAATGTTAAAAGTTGCTGTGCTGAAAAGTAGTTTCATTATTTACAAAATATGTTAATTGTAAGTGGGCAAAATAATAATTTCTAAGTAAATATAACAAACCAGATGTTTCAATTATCGTATCGTGTCGCCCCGCCTCTGCAGTGACGTGTCGCTATAAATATTGTAGGTCAGTAACCGGCCTTTGGACGACCTTCGAGCTTAGGGCTGCTTGTATTAAGTTTACGTAATTAAGGCGGCTTATAAACATCTTGAGAGGAGTAAAAATAATTTTAATTTGATTTTAAAAACAAAACTGTAATGTTTTCACTTATTGAGTGATCGTATTAATCGGTTTATATTCAATCAAGCCGCTTATCCCAGCTTCATCCCAGATTAAAAAGAAGTCTAAGTCTAAGTATAGTGTAGTTGGAACTGAAATGAATACTGCTTTAAAACATCATGGTTAGTGAAAACATTTCCATGATCGGATATCCTACTTTTGGTAGTTTCGATCACAGTGCATTGAGGAAAACTATGATGTTTACTAGTTTAAGTGTAAATCGATTCTTAAACAGTTATCAGTACAATTGATACACCAAATTACTAGAATACCTACCACTTTTTGAAAGGACGAAGTTGAGGGACAGTATTTTTTGAGTTTTAAATTTCGCTTGAATTATAGGTCTTCAACAAGAAACAGTCAAGGCTGTTTTCCAAGTTCAATTAAAAGCAACATCAACCCCTGTTGTCGTACCAATAAAATCTAAAAGACATTGGTCAATTGCAATAATCTCTACGTAAGTATTAATCTAAATAACACAGGACAAGCTAACTGTCAACACATCATTGTAAAAAGCTAAGAATAGACGTTCTCAGCTTCTGCCTCTATGATATATAAAAAAGCTAGATACGTTACCCGCTCTCTATTTTGGCAAGAAAAAACTCAGCTAAGTGCCCGAGTTTCACTTAGTCACGCACCATTCAGCGTCGTGGCTGGACGTTCTTTTTATATTTTAATCGGCAGTTGTTATTACGAAGTACATGAGTGAGACATGTATTATGTCTCGTGCGTGAGAGTGAAAGAGAGAACAACTGTATTGGTGATAATGCGTTAGTAAGTAGGTATGTATTAATTACGCTGTTTTTTAGTGCAATGATGTTGGCGTATGCCGCGTCTACTAGTATAATAGAGTCATTGTTCTGCCTACACTAACGAGTATACGATATTATTTTTATCCCAAGCAAGAATAAACGCAACCTGTTGAAATGGAACAACCGCTATAAAAAGAAGTTAAGCGACTAAAGTTTGCGTTTATCGTAACATTAATTGTTCAAGACGTGGCAATCGATTATCTTAATCTTAGGTAAGAGAAATAAGAGTTAAATGTATATTTTACATATAAATAAAACAAATAAACCTGTACTGTAACAATTAGCAGGACTGTATAATTTGTGCGCAACATAAATAAAAACGCTACAAGATTGTTTTTGAGTAGATGCGACAAAATGTTTATCACAGAATAAATCGCGAAGATTATGGGAATTTATATCTAAAGAATTTTATGTACAGTCAGTGTACGAGAAGTAAAATAACAAATTGGATAAAAAACAGTTAAAGACATAACATACTAGGTACTATAACATACTAATTACTTAATTACTCTAAAATACATGGTGCATGAACTAATAGCATACTTTTTTTATAACAATTAACCTACTAATATTGTATAAATATTATACAAAGTAAACACTAATTAATTCACGCCGCGCGCAAATTAATAACGTTTGCATCGCTTTCATTACAACACAAAGCTTTGCAAATTAAGTGTTCGAAAGTGGTGCAATTCGTTCAATTGTAAACAAATTAGATGGTATTTACTTTGAAATTAGCGCTTATCGCTTTCGTCAATCAATACTCGATATAAAAGTGAAAACGATACGTAAAAAAGTGTAAAAACGACCAAAAAGTGAGACGCGTCTCGCGAAGAGCGGTGCGGGCGGTACCCCGGGGCGTACGAATAGCGTAACAATTAAGTTAACTTTTTTTAACTACTTTTTCATTGACTGGCGACGTATCCAGCACTTTTTATAATTGAAGAAAGTGACGATCATTATGTAGGAACTTTTGTAATACCTCTTTTTACTGGAATATTTAATAGCGGCGTGAATGTAGGAGGTTACCGATTGCATGTTCTACAAATAATTGCGTATAGTAATTAGGATAGTGTCGCTCACGGCGCGGGCGTTCGACTTTTCTTTTTACAATTTATTTCATTTTCTGTGTGAGAAATAAATAAGTGCATGGTCCACATTTGTTTAATATTGTTGCGGTTTTTTGTAGACTATCGTAATAGATTTTTTATACAATAATAAAATTATTTTGTAGTGAGTTATGACTTATGAGTAATTGTACCTATTTATGTCACATGATAGCTGAAGTTCCTCTATGTTTACACCAGCCAACTGAAAAGGAGAAACCGCAGTGCATTCAAAATACCTCACTATTGACTATCTAACCAGAAAGTGAAAATGCACATTTTGATATTATAAATCGTACATATAAGCAACATAACAATACAATGTAACAGATTGAGGGGGCGTGCGACACCTTGCCGCGCATTGTTCAGTCGAAAGATGATTTACACCGCCTGCTAGCGACATCTCTATGCATTCAATGAATCGTAAATATTATTTGAAAACGGATAGACATTGCTAGAATACCTTATTGAATGTTAAATACACATGCGATAGATATCCCATGTAACTTTACAGTTAATTATTTAATGAATAGGTTTATTACCATGGCGTATTGTTATGAATAATAATTAATTTAGTTAAATTTTATACGGGTGTTTACAAAGTATACGATAAAATGTAAAATTACCTATGTATTTTATGGATACTATAATCTTTAATGTAATGAGTTTGTTCAATATTAATTATAGCATTAAATTGTATCTATTAGTTTAGGTAAACGAACATTAGCCTGCGGCTTCGCTCGCGGATAAAACTACAAAGTATGATAATGAAAATGCTGATATACTTATTAAGTTTTATTAAATATTTTTTTAGTAACAATATTGTGAGCTAATTACAAATATTCGTCGAACATTCGACTTTCCCCGATGTCCCCAATTGATCCAAGCATAGCATCCAGATATAGTTTTAAAGCAATATCTAACTGTAATATTTGTCAAGCAATTATAAGAAAATTAATCAAAGTTACCAGTCCCCTTTATAAAGACGTTATATTTCATCTTATCAAGGATTTATCTCAATAGGTTCCATATTAAGAGATGCCGCAGCTTGTAATAGACACTCGGAATGACTTACTCGAATTGAAAACTTGCTGTTTACAGCAATAAACTAATATAGTAATATCTTATTTTGGTAATAGGCCGCTGTCAGATAAATTTTATCTTCAGGCTATGAGATCAAAGAATACATGCTGGCAAAAAATTGCGCGGATGCTGCTTCTATTAACGCTATTTATAGCATTAAATTACATTTCATTTGAAGTTAAATTTGATATACAATCTCTTTAAGATCAACTAGTTTTTCATTTAAAAAAAATCCGAAATTGTTTCAATGAAGAAAAAGCTCGTATAAAGCTCATTTCTTTAATGGCGAAATCATAACGGTAACCATTTATTATATTTACGTACATAAGTACACTTTACTTAAAATCTTTAAAATAAATCCGTATTGCATTTCTCGTAAGCCTATACTCTGTATTGTACCTATATACTACTTATATACTATATTGGAAAAAGTAAGTTCGCATATAGAAGTTATATAGTTCATAGAACACGTTTACGACAGCTGAACGAAGTCACGTACGCAGCGTATTCGTCTGCACATAGAAACATGCAAATAAGTAGAATTCAAATTATATTCAATATTGAAGCTGACCAATATGTGGTTTTCAAGTATGTATTATATATTTTACGCACTGAATAATTCGTATTAAATTATAATGAATGAAAAAATACAATTCGATTATTCAATACAAATGTTTAAAACGAAATGAGACATATTTGGGCATGAGAACGAAATTATTAATTTCATTACATAAGTAATAAGTATGAAAGTAAAAGCAAAACCAATACAAGCGTATTCCGGTTACATTAACATCTATTCAGAAACACCACCAAATCGATTAATCATACAGTTTTACCGGAAAGCAATTACCCTGCCCTTATATAGTCATGATTTGAATCTCTCCTGTTTCCTGGCATTCAAACGAGGTTCGCAAATCTATCAATAAAGTTTTGTAGATAATAATAGACTTCA
>CAJQZM010031554.1:0-10136 GCA_907164665.1 Colias nastes | reverse complement strand
CCCCCAAAAAAAAAAAAAAAAAAAAAAAAAAAAAAAAAAAAAAAAAGTTTGGACTCTTTTCCCACTAAAGCGGCCACGCTGAGTCGATAGCACTCACTCCCGAAGCGATAGGATGCACGGTTCCAAAGATAGCTGAGGTGTGCAGATCGATTAACTCTTATCAAATATCAATTAGATAAGAGTTAATCGATGGGTCATTAATGGGGCGCTAATGACCCACCGGTTGTTTGCCTTTTCCTATTATCTATCGGCGTTCATATCTATTACTCATTGTGCACCTCGCTTATCACTGCTTTTGTATTAAACTTCTTTGTTACGACCTACCTCGCTATTCTAACCAAACGATGTATTATTATATTCAAGAAAAAATACGTCTAAAATCCTATAACTATATTTATATATTATCCTACTATATTATTATAATTGTTGCTTTTTTAAAAAAGCGATTCGCTTCTGGCACTCGCCGGCCGCTGCCGCGGCACGCTCGCTTTGCTCGCTCGGCTCGTGCGTTGTTTATCAAAGTCTAACCTAACCTAATTGTTGCTTTTTTAAAAAGCGTTTCGCTTCTGGCGTTGTTTATCAAAGTCTAACCTAACCTAAGCTAATTGTTTTTCCGGGTAATCTGATGTATCGAACTTTGTTACGGCAGGACAAGGATTGTAAAAGAGTTGATTTAAAAAAAAACATATTATTTCCATATATTATTTCTTTATTTACACCCGCATTACACTACAATACAATTTAACAAGTGTCATATCATTTCTTGGTGAGTCATACGAAAAATTTGTAAGGAAATCTTCCAATCTCAGGCCCCGGAACTTGTAGTACAAATATACCACGCAATACTCTCCACAAAACGCGGAATAGATATCCTGAATTCTAGCAGTATTATAGTCCCACATGCGACAATTTCTTCTTAAAAATTCCGCTATTACTCTAATCGGTTTACGTCCAAAGGAATCAAAATATTCTCCAACTCTTTCGTGGTTGATATGAATAGCTACCCAATGAGAACCTGGCTGTGAGTCAGGGTCGAGATTGCATATAATAAATGCAGGTATGTGTATATGCATTGGTAGGCGATTCGAGGGGTACACACTATACTGGAGGCTGGGGTGTATTCTATGAAGACTCATTTGCAGGTCTAATGTATTCATTTTTACACGTTTGACCTCATCCAATTTCTATCAATCATCAACCTAAACTAACATCACGTTATATTGTCATCCCAATATATACAATATTTTTATATGTATTTATTTAGAAATGCAGGCCGGCCAATATATACAATATTTTTATATGTATTTATTGTTTGTAAGGAAATAAAAAACAGTAAATTGCATACAATTTGTTTTATTTAATTTTATAATGTTTCCTTTAGTTACATATACACAAAATGCATGAACATATTTGATTATTATTATATATATTTTTTTTTTGGATATGTGCTTTGTAATAATTTCTAAGGTTGTGTTTATTTGTATATATTTAATATTACTTTATTTATATTAAACTGTAACCTTAATGTATAAATAAAATGTTTAAAGAGAAAAATATTCAGTTTTATTGCTACATCCAAAGAAGATAGAAGTATAAAAATGATTCACTTTATTCATCCATTTGCTGCCATCATAGCAGGTCCAAGTGGATGTGGAAAATCTAACTTTGTTACACAATTCATTAAACACAGGAGTAGTGTATGTAATGAATTTTTTTCTGAAATCACTTGGTGTTACGATGAAATGCAACCACTTTATAATATACCTGATGTAAATTATCACCAAGGGTTGCCCGATTTGCATATGTTTGACGGTAAAAATCCTCATTTGATTATAATAGATGATCTAATGAGAGAGTCTGATGGAAGAATTGTGGATATATTTACAAAAGGTAGTCATCACAGGAATCTTAGTGTATTTTATTTAACACAAAATTTATTTCATCAAGGTAAAGGTCAAAGAGATATTTCTTTAAACTCAAGTTATATAATTTATTTTAAAAACCCTCGAGATAAAACTCAAATAAGATATTTAGCACGACAAGTGTCACCAGATAACACAAAATTCATTGAAGACGCCTACAGGGATGCAACTTTAGAAGCGCATGGATATTTAATGGTAGATTTAAAACAGAATACAAATGATTTTTGTCGTATCAAGACACATGTATTCCCATTTAATGGTCACTGCACAGTCTACGTCCCCACGAAAGAGTTTAAATACACCAAGAATCAAACAATTCAAATCATTTCTAAATGATGCTTCGTCGAGTTACAACGCATAAACATTTGCTAAATGCTTTGCATACGCTTAAACCAAAATATCAAAAAGCGTTACTTAAAACGTGTGATGAAAAAGAAATAAATTGTATTTGTGAATGTATTCATAACGTTTTACAAGGAAAGATACCACTTAAAGATCAAGATAAACAAAAATTGAATAAACACAAAAATATACTCCGTAAACTGGTGCGTAAGTGTAAACATAAACTAAGAAAAAATATTATTATACAAAAAGGAGGGGCTTTCTTACCAATAATATTAGGTGCAATATTGAGTGGATTAGTAAGTGGACTAGCCAGTTAACATGGAAAATGCTAAGAAAATGATACTTATTGAACCTGGATTGATTGAAAAATTAAAACAAGAAAATAAGGATACAAGTAATTTGTCTCGATTAGATATTGAAATGCAAAATATTATGAATAGTAAGACGGAAGACCGAAAGAAGTGGATGCTATATTTACAAACACTACAAAGATACCTTCACTTTACCGAAGAGGATCGTCAACCACTCAGATTACCAATTTATTCTGATACATCTAATGAATATTCAAATGAGTCTAAAATTGGTTTTAAAAATAAAGATAGAGATCAAAAAAGTTCAGTTGATGCTGAATCTTTGTTGGGGGAGAAAGGTTCCATTAAAAGTATAGAAAGTGAGGCAAATCCACTGTATTCACCAACACAAATACTCAGTTTAATACCGAAAACTTATAATAAAAAAGGTGAATCATTATTAAACTTAATTGGAATAAGTAAAAGTAAAATACGTTGGGATAATGAAGGCACAGTCATAATTGATAATGAAAAAATTCCAGGAAGTAATATTGTTGATTTAATAAATGATTCACTTAGACCCTTAAAAAAAAGTGATCCGATAGGGTGGGATAGATTTGCTAAAGCATTAAAAGATATTAAAGTACCACTTACTTATATTGGAAATCCAAAGAGATGTGAGTTTATTAACCAACTTCAAGCAAAAGATCTGAACAAAACCTCTGAGATTGAAGTTCAAGAATTTTCTACACCGAGCAGTGGAGATAAAAGATATATAACTAAAATACGTAAAAAGATCGATTGGGAAAAATGGACCCCGTACTAGAAGAAATTAACAGGATTTATTATGATCCATCTAACCCCGCTGGTTTTGGTAGTATTGATAAATTATCAAAAGCTATGAAGGGTAAAATGGATAAAAAGCAAGTAAAGGAATGGTTACAATCACAAGAAACATATACATTACATAAACCCATTCGGAAAAAATTCCCGCGTAATAGGTACATTCTATCAAATATTAATGAGCTGTGGCAAGCTGATTTAAGTGATATGCGAACTTATTCTCAATATAATGATGGTTTCAACTACATACTTTGTGTTATTGATGTATTTAGTAAATATGCTTTTGCAAGACCAATGAAAAAGAAAAACTCAGAAACAACTAAAGAATGTTTTGAGAGTATATTTACTGAAAGTAATTCAACACCTACTCACATACAATCTGATAAAGGTACAGAATTTGTTTCAAAAGATGTACAAAAATACTTTAAATCCAAAAAGATAAATTACTATACCACTAACAATCCTGATATTAAGGCTAGTATTGTTGAACGATTTCAAAGAACTCTAAAAATGAAAATGTGGCGTTATTTCACTCATAATAATACTTATAGGTATATAGATGTTTTACAAGATTTAATATACTCTTATAATCACAGCATTCACTCGAGTATTAAGATGTGCCCATGTGATGTAAGTTCCAACAATATAATGACAGTTTGGACTAATCTTTATGATAGAGGGTCAAACAAACTTTCTTTAGAAAATTCAAAACCAAATTTCAACGTGGGTGATTATGTTCGAATAACTAAATATAAACATGTTTTCCAAAAAGGATATGAATCAAATTGGAGTGATGAAATATTTATTATATCTTCAATAATTGATAGATCTCCATGGGTTGTTTATACAATAACAGATTTACAAAATGAACCAATAGTTGGTACTTTTTATGAAAGAGAATTACAGAAGGTCACTTACAACCCCACCACACAATATAAAATAGATAAAATAATTGGCACTCGTTATTCGGGTAACAGAAAAGAAGTATTAGTGAAGTGGAAAGGTTATCCAGATAAATTTAACAGTTGGATTTTAGCTTCTAGTTTAAAAGAAATATGAATAAAGAAAGTTTTTATTTAACTTTGCTCAGCAATAGTTCAATGGAATACTTTCCTGATAACAAGACCACAAATTTTTCAACAAAATTACCAAAAGCTATGAAATTAGAAGGTGAATGGTTGGTTGGAGTTGTCGAGTTTCAATATCCATGCACAATGTTTACTGTTCAAGATCATGAAAATGTTGTATACATCACAAAAACCATGTTAATTCCTAATGAAGATAAACCATCAGCAGTGTACTACAAAAAACATATTCCCGCTACCAACTACGATAACGTTGAACATATTTTGAGAGCGTTAAATGGTATCGGAGAGAACTTGAAATTTCGTTATGATGAAATAACAAAATTTGTGTCTGTTTCTGTTTTGGATAAAAATATAACATCCGTAACATTATCACCCAAATTAAGTTTACAACTAGGTTATGAACCAAATACAAATCTCCTAGACAGAAATTTTGGGAAGTGTCCTGCTAATTTACACTTAGGGTTACCATCTCAACTATTTCTATATTGCGACATTATCGATCCTCAGATTGTGGGTGATGTTATGACCCCGCTATTAAGAGTCATTTCATTAGATCCTTCAAAATACATTTATGGTGCGTATAAAATGCACGTTTTCTCTCCACCTCACTACTTACCCGTTATGCGAAGAGAGTTCGATACGCTGGAAATGGATATAAGATCGAGCGCAGGACAAAAAATACCATTCCAGTTTGGAACCGTGTGTATTAAACTACATTTCCGCAAATTATAATAATGTATTCTCCTCATGATCATCATAAATGTCCATATGAAAATTATTATTCACATCAAGCTGGATCAGGAGTTGGAGTAATTTATAAGGGTTCACCATACCAACGTGGTCATGGTATTGGGAGCTTCTTAGGAGGGCTATTTAGATCAGTTTTACCTTTACTTTCAAGTGGTGCTCGAGTGGTTGGTAAGGAGGCATTAAACGCTGGAGTAGGACTTTTATCGGATATGATTCAAGCCCGTCCTATGGAAACCTCAATAAAAGATCGTCTAAAGCAAGTTAGTACGAACTTAAAACGAAAGGCTGATGACAAAATTGATCGATTAAACATGACAGGATCTGGGTATATAACTAAAAGAAAACGATTGACCTCGTTCATTCCACCACTAACAGCTAAAGTGAAAGCTACGAAAAAACTTGGTCTAAAACCAAAAAACATCAAAGATATATTTTCAAATTAAGTATGTCTTTCCTTCATAATCATTCTTGTGAGTGCGTTAAGTCAGAATTAGATTTGTTTGCATTACCGTCTACACAAACAAGCATTGAAAATGGATTGTGGATTCACTATAAACCAATTTCATCTCTTGCTGATGATGGACCTATCGAGTTTCAAGTTCCTGGAACAGGCGATGACTACATAGATTTGTCTCATACATTACTCCACATAAAGGCAAAAGTATTAAATCAAGATTCAACAAACTTGACATCAGCTACAGTAGTAGCACCTGTAAATAATTGGTTGCATTCACTTTTTAGTCAACTCGATGTTTATTTAAACCAAAAACTTGTATCACCACCTAATAATACCTATGCCTATCGAGCATACATGGAAACCCTTTTAAACTATGCTCCTGCTGCTAAACAATCTCATCTTACTTGTAGTCTTTGGTATGATGATACAGCAGGCAAAATGGATTCCACAGATGGTAAAAACATAGGATTTGTTAAAAGACAGGAATTAGTTAATGAAAGCAGGGAAATAGAAATGATAGGTCATCTTCATGGTGACATTTTCAATCAAGATAAATTTTTAATTAATGGTGTTGAAATGAGTGTAAAATTAGTTCGGTCAAGAGAGAGTTTTAATTTAATTGCTGGGTCAAATGATGAAAAGTTTAAAGTTTGCATTACGGATGCAACTCTTATTGTTCGAAGAGCACGAATTAATCCAAGTGTATTACTCGCACATCAGAAAGTTTTAGCTTCTACCACTGCTAAATATCCTATTACTCGTGCTGAAGTTAAAGTTTTAACAATTCCATCAGGTGTTCAAGGAAAAACTCTTGATAATATATTCTTAGGACAGGTACCTAAAAGATGTATTATTGGATTTGTGAACAATTCCGCATTTAATGGCTCACTTACTAAAAATCCATTTAACTTTGAAAACTATGGTATTAACTCTTTCAGCTTATATATTGATGGTCAACAAATACCTTCAAAAGCTTTGCAACCATCTTTTAATAATAATATATTTACATCAGCATATCATACTCTATTCTCGGGGACTGGTATTCACTTTCTTAATGAAGGAAATGCAATCTCTCGTGAACAGTATGCCAAAGGCTACTGTCTTTTAGCATTTGATTTAACTCCTGATTTATCAGCTAACTCATCAGCTCATTGGAATCTCATAAAGCATGGTAGTGTAAGATTAGAAGTACGATTTGAATCCTCACTAATACAAACAATTAACTGTGTTGTTTATGCTGAGTTTGATAATATTATTGAAATAGATAAAAATAGAAATGTTACTGTAGACTATAGTAGTTAAGGTTATAATGTGTGTTATGTTTTAGATTTATGTGTTATGCTTAATGCATTTTGTGTATATATGTAACTGAAGGAAACATTATAAAATTAAATAAAACAAATTGTATGCAATTTACTATTTTTTATTTCCTTACAAACTTCCAATTTAATCTTATACAAAACACTACAATTGAACATTCCTATGACAACCATTGAATAGATTGGTACTGTAATAATCTGCTAATAACAGTAATATCATGGATACACTAGAATTACAAAAACATATGAAAAAGATTCATCCCAGTCTAGAAAATAATGTTTATGCTGCTAATAGACTGCCTATGTATACCCATGTACCAACGTATATAATATGCAATTTGGATGTGGATGATAAACCAGGTTCACACTGGGTAGCTGTACATATCGATACGAATGGCATATTTTGATTCATATGGACGAACACCTGAGCGATATCCGAACACCTGAGCGATATCATCTCCAGTTTTTGAAAAGGAATTGTAAGAGATGGGACTGGAATGTTGATAGGCACGCTTTGCATACACTTCCGATGACTTTTTTTTTTTTTCGTGGGGGTTTGTTTGTATTCTCGTTTGGATTCACTGGATTCCCGGACTCTGCCTCACGCCAGTGAGGCAGAGTCCGGGAATCCATACTACTGCTTTACGATCGAAAAATTTTTTTCGCCTCATTTTTGCAGCTATTCTTATTATTATAGCCTTGTTAGTTCACGGAATCAAGATATTTTGCATACTATTGTCGAGATAATTTAATGGAGATTAATCCCATACTTTTTAAAAATTGATTTACTTCAATAGAATTGGAAAAAAACACCGAAATAGGTCAAAAAATTTTCCTGTCCGTCATGTGTGAAACCTGAAAACACTATAACTTGTGAAAAAATCCATCATTTGAGTTAAATTTTTTTTTTAAATATTCTAATCGACGATTGTAGGTCACTGAATGCGAATGATTAATTAATTCAGTGTCGTTTAATTGCAATTAATAAAAAACGAAAACTACAAGACTGTATATCTATATATATTTTTTTTTTTTTATATTTCATAATTAAATGAGCATTATGAGTCGTGCACTTTTGGATTTTCCAATTTATTCAACTATGCTAAGTAATAAAATTTTCAAACATCTACATTTTCATTACCTACGGGATTCAAATTTGGAGGAATAGAAAAAAAAAACAACATTTTAACAATAATTTATAACAATTTATTACAAAATCACAATGTACAATATAAATTCTTAACAATATAAAAGTAGAAACATTTGGAATTAACTTACAATAATTTAATATATTAATAATTCACATTAATTACAAAATAATATAAACTTAGCCTATCACCACATTTTGAAAATCATATATCTGCTATGTATTACTATTAGCAATAAGTTATTATGGAATTATTTCTAGTATATTTGAAAACTTTTATTTAAATAATTGATATAAATTGTCATAGATTTAATTATTACAGGATTCTTTTGCAAAGTAGAATGTCTTTTAAAACTAAGATAAATAGTCCAATTTTGAATAACCAGAATAATGAATAAAAATATTGATCATCTTTGCAATAAAAGGATAAAGATATTGATCATCTTTGTAATAAAAGGATAAAGATATTGATCATCTTTGTAATAAAAGGATAAAGATATTGATCATCTTTGTAATAAAAGGGATAATGACATTTATCATCAGAATCTTTGCACTAAGGTATTTTCTTTATAAGTGATATTTAACTAAGTATATTTACATCGTGGAATGTTACAGGATAGAAACAATATACAAATATGTAATATTTAGATTAATACAATTCTATTGTACGCAACTTATTTTTGTCCAAAGCTATTATTGGGATAAATTATAATACTCTTTTTTTAATAATTAATTGTTCGATATATTTTTTGCTCGATATTCGACTATCCAATACATTAATAAAAACTTAATAGTACTGGATTAATTGCTATGCAATAGATTGATTCAGTTGTAAAATGAGCAGCTGATTTGTGATGATATTTTTTATTACTTTGAAAAAATAATAACACGCTTGGTAATATTACGACGCTCTTTCAAAACGGATAAATTATTTTTGATTTACTTATCTACTATTAAAAAAATTATAATAATTTGTTGTTGAATAAAGATAGTATACAAAGTGGTGGTACTGAAACATAAGGTTGTGTAACAGTTTGATTAAATAAATAATACAATTGATATGATTATAACATTGCTGAATATTACAAAACATTAATTTTACTAGTTTTAAGTAGTCAAAATGTTTGTTAATGTGTCGTAGTGTTATCAGCTAGAAGTATACGGTGAGGTTCATGTGCTCAGCCACTGCGGGGTTGGTTGCTTCCACCGCGGAGCCTTCCTGTAACACAACATAGTACTATCAGTATAAAATATTACATTTTTAGTTACTTTTTTAAGAATTTTGTACATAGTATATAGACATGACATAAGTAAAAAAGTGTGGGTTATTATCGATCTGGAAGTGGTATATCGAAATGTTAATTAGCCACATTTTACTTCGTTGTCTCTTTCATCGTTGATAGTTGACTTATCTACATTTGTAGCGGAGAAAGTCATTGTTTTGCACCTACATGGATTATCGAGTCAATGCATGCATGTTTGAAAAAGGCGTAGGTAACTAGGGGCTGTATTTACCAGAAATTTATGATGAAAAAGGCTATTAAGGCACACTCGCACGATAGGGGACACCGGCCAATCGAACTGTGAGGGCTACTGGTGTCTCTCGGTTGGAGCAACTGGCCGACTCGTAGGGACGTTGCTACTGGTATTGGCCGCCCCCTGTGCAGGGGGGGTACACACCTGCGCGCGTGGGGGCGCGTCGTCCCAGCTGAGCTTCTTGACGCGCGCGGGGATGGTGGCGCTGGGCCACGCCACGCCCGAGCGCCCCGCCGCCCCGCACAGGTGGTCGCTCATCAGTGGGGGTACACACCTGCGCGCGGGGCCTTGCGTCGTCCCAGCTGAGCTTCTTGACGCGCGCGGGGATGGTGGCGCTGGGCCACGCCACGCCCGAGCGCCCCGCCGCCCCGCACAGGTGGTCGCTCATCAGGGGGGGTACACACCTGCGCGCGGGGCCTTGCGTCGTCCCAGCTGAGCT
>CAJQZM010031550.1:0-22231 GCA_907164665.1 Colias nastes | reverse complement strand
GATAATAAAACACATTGTTACTAATTTAGTTTTGTTAAACGAGCGCCCAAAGAATTACAGAAACAAGTCAAAATCACTCTAAAATCGATATGGATTCTTAAATATCTACCCATTAGAATGTTGTGTAAAAGTTCGAGGTTACGTTTTTTTCGTCTAAGTTCAGTGGCATAAGTAAAGAATTTGAGCTATTTCATACTGGTCATTCGTTATGGTCAATTTACATTGTATCAAATTGTACATTTGTTCTATTGTCTCTATTAGGAGCCATAACAGTGCTCCTCAATTGAACGCGTATCACGCTATTTAGATGCGTAGATTCATATGTAGAACAAAACATAACGCGTGGGTAGTCATTTAGGAGAAAATAGGACGGACAATAGGAAATAACACCCTCATAAATTCGCTCCAAATGTTTCACTCATAACAGTGCCTAAATTGCGCAGAGAAGGAAACCGTGGGAGATACTTCGTTCAGGCAATGAGGTCTAATGGAGGTTAAGATGTTTGCCCTCAAGTAATGAAGCTCGCGCCTTGTTTGACGCAACTATGCCATACAAATTGGATGAGTTTGTAGAATATTAAAGTGTTGATCGAAAATCATGGGCGGTAATTGGTCACGTTTCATGGAGTAAAAATGTTTCATTTTAAATGTACACTCCCTAGTGCCTCATTGCCTATTCATTGATTGTTTATTATCGACACAGTTTACTATAGGGAACTATAATTATAGAACAAGTTGCTACAATTTGTTGTTAAACGCTGTGGTGAAACGAACGCTCCTCCCGAATTCCATTCGGATGTTGCAATGTGTACTCGTAAAACTATCAGTCAAAACTATCCACAATGAAATTGTAAATTTCTGTTCTATTAAAAGCTCGTTAATCGATTCAGCCGGCGTTACCACGTGTTCACATTTTATTACCACCAATTCAACCGGCGTAAGCAATCAAACATAGATGCCTGCTCTGTTTCAGCGCTGTTCGCAGATGTTACAGCTATTGCGTGGTTTCATTTCATCATCACTGCGAACTACATTACGCCCACGACTTCCCTATTTAATGCTTTAAGATTGTGCTGTACTTAATGTACCCACTAAGTTCAAAGTAGAGCGTAGGCTGTAGAGATGTCAGATGTTAAAAATCGGGTAATCCAATGTTGTGATTGTCCATTAGAAATAATTTAATATACCTATTAGCAATTAAATATTGCTTCCTTTTCATATCAATGAAAAACTAGATCGACAATTCTATATTACAAACGCTAAGTACAGACGTGATCTAAACACATTTCCATAACGGCCAAGCACCGCTTTATTTATCTAATAATAATAATAATACAAATATCTGAATAGTTTTAATCTATTGATAATAAACGGGCACCTCATTCCATACGGCTATATCTATTTCGATAAATTGCATTAATCTAAATTATATTTCCGCGATGTTCTAGACAGACGGTGCGATAAGCACCGGTTTAAGGTTCATTCACTCTGACCTGCCGGCTCCGTACTCCGTACCTTGCTTTGGCGAGATATCTCAGACAATATTTGCTTAGGGCAAGCTCGTGTTGTGACGATTTTTAACGGTCGCGTATATTATCGTATTCAAAAACAGGAAATTGTAAAAAATATTTACGTTTATTGGTATGTGGACGTGATTCGCTTTAAGTGCAAAGAAATTTATGACGCTTGGCAGATTTTAAATATTAACGTATTTTATGTTGTAACTGTTTAGCGGTGTAAAAATTAAACTCGTATATTACGTGACCTAAAAATTACAGTAAACTTGGTTAATGGTTTCTTTATTTCATATCTAGGTATACTTAATGACTGTCATCTTATCCTCGGAAATCTCGGCTCTAAAGGATGGTGAAATCGTGCTTTAAACAATAGAACCTAGCCTAATTCAGCCAAGTCATTCCTCTATTTAGACAAGGGCCATACAAAATAATATGACGATTTCAATTACAACTGCACCCTTGTTAACGTGGTCATTTATCACTAATGCCAGGGATGAATGCGCGATCACGTTCCTGTTGTTTATCATTTCACAGAACCATCTGTATAATCTTTGTTTTGGTGAATACTTTGTAATATAATTGACTGAACCCTTTGCAAGAACCGACAAGGACGATATAACGAGGCGTGATAGGAATACCAGTGGGTTTCGTTTGCTTATTTGAATATCAGTCATCAGTTTTTTGCTATTTAAGCATTCACAGGATTTTATCCTCGAATCATTATCATTATTTCTACGGAAACAAAAGCCTAGGGAATAACTTGAACCAAATTGGAAAAAAATTTTGATTCATTGGTCATTTGGTAGCTCGTTGTGAAAATGCCCGAAATTATGATTTCGGTTACATAACCCGTGTGAAGGCGTAAAAATTCTCAAACATTTATTTATAGCATTTTTTTATCGCTACCAATTTTAATCGTAATTGCCTTTTTTACGCTGTATGTATATTATAGTAGGAATCGAACATGAATCGAAGTGGACGTACATGGCCATAATCGATAGATAGCTGGGCTTTTGTGTGCGGCCGATAACCTTACCAAGGTCGCTTTTGTAGAGCTTATAGGATGTAGCTACATTTTCAATGTTCACACTTGAATCTTGTTTCGAAATCTATGACTGAAATGAAAAAAAATGTATATTTTTACAATAATTAACACACGAAGCGTAGTTAGCGGATTAGTTACACAAATTACGTAATTTAAAGGTTCACTCATGTTGTAGTGGTATAAATGTACCTGACTGACTATAGAAGATAAAAAAAAAACAAGAATTTTATGGCAGGTTGAATTTCATAGTACCCTGATGTCATCGTGTTCTAACTTCTATAAAAATAGACGAAACTGTTTCATCCTAACATGCGTTCCCATATGAAAAAAATTAAACAAACCTTTGAATAAACTATAGAGTGCACGTTGCATCAACAAAGCGAAATGTGAATTATAACTTAAGTAGAGGTCTTTTTTAGGGTTCCGTAGCCAAAATGGCAAAAACGGAACCCTTATAGTTTCGTCATGTCCGTCTGTCCGTCTGTCCGTCTGTCCGTCTGTCACAGCCGATTTACTCGGAAACTATAAGTACTACAGTGATGAAATTTGATGGGAATATGTGTTGTATGAACCGCTACAAAAATATGACACTAAATAGTAAAAAAAAGAATTGGGGGTGGGGCCCCCCATACATGTAACTGAGGGATGAAATTTTTTTTTTCGATGTACATACCCGTGTGGGGTATCAATGGAAAGGTCTTTTAAAATGATATAAAGTTTTCTAAAAAACATTTTTCTTAAAGTGAACGGTTTTTGAGATATCAGCTCTCAAAGTCGTAAAAAGTATGTCCCCCCCCCTCTATTTTTATAACTACGGGGTATAAAATTCTAAAAAAAATAGAGGTGATGCATGCTAATTAACTCTTTCAACGATTTTTGGTTTGATCAAAGTATCTCTTATAGTTTTTGAGATAGGTTGATTTAACTGTAATTTATTATATTTGCTGCTACGGAACCCTTTGTGCGCGAGCCCGACTCGCACTTGGCCGGTTTTATATTATTTCATGCTTTGTACATATTACATAATTGTTACGTATGGATGAATCGTCGCTGCAGTTTTAATCCAAGAAGCCTATGTTATAATGGAATCCAACTGTCATTCACGGCTTAGAAACCTCATGCGTTGAGTTTACTATTGCTGTAATTATGCATAAATATGATTCCATAGTCACTAATTTGCAAGTTAAGATTTTGACACTATTACGAACACTTTAACTGTAATTAATGTTTCTTGAGTTTAAAGAACTGTTGACTAATTAAACATAATTGTATTGAAATAATAAAAGTCTTACCGAATTACAAGTGACTTAATACAATGATGAAGCATCGTGATATCAGATTTCGGTATCTATTGGTAAAGTATTGTACATTTTCTGTTGATTTACGGAAGGTGTATACCTACTGTCTAAGGTCGCACAAGGCTCGTTAAATCGTTTATGGACACTAGGTGAGGAGCTGTGACGGTGTAAATCCAATGTTTACGATGTTAGCGAATCAATCATCCAAATTGTGCCCATAAAGTTCTATGAGGTGAGGTAAATTACTATTGCTTTTGCCGCCTTTGGTAGGGAAATGTTCTGTGAGATTCTCAAATTGCAAGGGACATTTCAATATCTCGCACCTGATTCTATTCTAAATCTTTCATCTTAGGTTTTAAGAAGCTAATGCAATGTAGTTAAATGAAATTCGAAATATGAAACAAATACCTATTTTTTTAAACTACCATCGCAAAATGTGTATGAATTGAAAAGTAAAGCCAATTGCCACTATCGGATTGAGTTTCATATTATAACAAAAGCCACCCAATCAGTAATCTAAACACGAAAAAATTTATTATTAAAAAGGTACTTACATTATTAGTTTTATATTATACGATGGCAGCCCTTATCACACTTGTTTACTCATGATAAATTTTCCGATAGCGATACCGTTATCGGCCCTCAAATCGTTTTTAGGGTATACATACTTGGAAAAACTATTCATGGATTTTTATAAAATAAGTCACGGTTATTTTAAGATATGATACGATCAAACTCCACCTTTTTGGTTATTATGTATATTTTCTATTTCAAAAGAAAAGGGAATGTAATTTACTAGAAGTTTTCGAAGAATTTGGGTTCAATTTATACTTTTAATCAAATTTCTGCTTGCAAAAGTTTTTGTTTGAAAAAAGTTGCAAATCGCTAAGTTCCTTCACAAGATGGGATCACTTCGTGATCAGCTTCAAAAGCGTTGCATATTGTATAAAGTATTATTTATTCATAAATTGTGAGGTATTTCACCTGAGCAGGAATGTCTGAGGTTCGTCCCGATTCCAAAGGTCGTACAGGACAAGCAGGTATCTTGTATGCGGCCGCCTGTATCCTGAACTCATTATGTTAGTGGCCGCTTCTGTCTGGGGAACTGTAGACTTATTCATTGGTCAATTATGCTTGAGCCAAGTATACTCGTGTTTGGTAATATGTATTTGTTGGTATGGTAGTAGCCGTGGTCTTGTAGATTTTTAAGATGCCTCAATAGATTGAGACATGAGTCTATATTTTTGGTCATAGAAGCTACTGTACAAAAATTATTTACATATTCACTACAATTGATAAATTGTAGATGACGTAGGAATCATTAAATATGAATGAATGACACATTTACATTTTTAAATTAACGAGTACGAAGTAAGTATCTAATTATATAAACTTTGGAATTTCAACAATATTCCCCGCTATCTTTATTATTGGCATTTATGACTCAAGAGTTATAATAATTCTGAAATCATTAACTTTTCGCATTTACAAGATATTGTTGATGCACATTTCCTTAAAATATTTACAGAATGTTCCCTTTCGAAATTACAAGCATTGCATAATTTGAGACGCGCAGAAACGTTTGTACGACTTCTAGCCAAGCGCGTCGTACCGCGTTCGCCATCTACTCCTCATGCATAGTCCGTTCATAATGAATTGCGACTTGGTTTTTTATCTAAAACACAATACATACTTGCGGTAACAGAAACCACAAGCCAAGCTACGGATTCTCAATGACAACCGCGTGTCGTTCCGCCGCCCGGTGTCGAGAATACCTACGCCGCTCGCTGTGCTCCGTTTCCTGCATTGCATAAATCGATTGCTTATTCAAAATCGATTTTCACTTTTGTATCGAGTGATGTTTTAATATGAGACATCATTATTACTCATTAGAGTAATGTGAGTTACATAAATCACTGGATTATGCACAATCGATTTTCACTTTTATAGCGAGTGATGTGGAAGCATTGGACTTCAATCATACACTTAATAATCTTAATATATAAATCAGAGTTCTAAAGGAAAGTTATATTCGTATCAATCGATACAAAAATTTATAGTACCAATATACTTAGGTATGTCCGTGAAGACAGAATCGTTTACATTATTCCGTCGCATTATTAATTCGGCATAATGCAAATCTTGGGATAGCGCTGTAGATATACTCATATGTCGTGATTCATATAGATGTAGTATTTCAGTTAGATAAATTTTACTATTAGTATTAGGTACTATAAATATATAGGTTTATTTCAGCTGTCTAATCTTTCGTGGTGCATTATTCGAGATTGTGCTGTACATTTAATTCATATTCTTAATTTATTTGATAATGAGAAAGAAAAGAGATGGCTCAAGACTTCTTCTCAAACAATGAATGCTTAAGTATACAATATCCACGTATGTCGAATGCATAATCAAAGCACAATTTAAGTACAGTTTAAAACTGGTTTGACTATCGTATATCGTCATTACAGCAAACATGCAAAGCTTTAGGTCAGGCGATAGTCTCTCATCGATTTTCTAAGCTATATTTAAAGAAAACATTATATCATCTACATGGTTCATACCTCTCATAATATGAAAGCCTTTGATATTTGTTTCTTACACAATTGACAATGGTCTAAAGTGAGGAATGAACACTGAATTACTGGTTGGTATGTTAACACGAACCAGTGAACGAGATGATCAAATAAATTTGATAGCAACTGCTTTGTTGGATTTAGGTTTGAACACAATGAATAAAGCTCTATAAAGTTAAAATTCAGATTTGGTAGGTTACAGGTCATGATGTGTTAAAGGCCAAAGCAGTATTATTTTAAATCCTGTACAGATAGGTCATTTTTCCACACGGGTAATAATACTGATTTAAGACATCATGGTAAACTCCAGATCAAAATATGAAAATTATATGATTTTTTGATTACAAAACACGAATCACCTACAAATGCATAAAACATTTTTATCAATGTATGTACATGTACCTTTTACAATCTACTACCATAACAAATGTGTGCATACCGATTTTTATCCACACAGGAATGTGAACGGCACTTCACATCGTAGGTACGTGACTCGTGAGATGCGAAACGCGGTCTAAACTCTAAAGTTTAAAAGTAAAGGTTGTCTCGTCAAAGGGATTAGGTTCACGATGCGTTCGGTATAATGAGATGGAGGTTTGATCCAACGGTACTCCGGCTGCTGGCGACGGCCTCAAACATTCCATTGTTTCGACGCTTCAATGAGTGCTTGGCTTTGAGCGTGTTTACAGTTTTTGTGTTTGATTGTTATTGTTTAATTTTGATAAGTGTATAATAATGATGTTTTTGGATATTATTTATCAAGCATAGATTTTTATTAGTAGGTAGTTATAAATATGCAATTATCAACCTTAAATTCCATCACCTCATTATATTATATGAAAGGATTTTTGGAAGGAATACTTCTAAAATTATTTTCCTGGCTTAGAAATGCCCTTATAAGTCACAACAAACCAAATCACATTTTAATGCATATTCAAAGCAACGACAATATACTGTCTGATAGCTATAGTAATTTTCTTGCAATTAAGGGAAACTGTCTGTCAAGTTCATTATACGAAAAGAACATGCCAAATTGGTATTTAACCGGCATTGTGACTCATGCGCATGCCTTCACAATCGGGCGCGTGCCTCGCACTATTTACGAACATATCTATGACGTTTATTACTAAGCCTTACATTGACAATTTTAAATAAACAAACACATTGACAATTTTAAATAAACAGACCAGCATTTACTCGTATATTTTCCATGTCAACCATTGACATGTATATTTAATGTTGATAATTGATATCATATTAAAACACGTGGTGTAAATAATGCTAATTATTTCAAGTGGATGAATCACGAACCTGATTTATTATTAATGAGCTTCTTAACGTTTATTGGCAGTGAAGTTTGCAGAAACTCGATAAACCTCGAGCTATAGCAGTTTTTACGATATGATTAATCTTACAGTATTCTGGATGTATCGTAATTCGTAAGCTATCTAAAGTATGAATCAGAGTAAGTAAAGTGAAATGATTATGTGATAAGTGATTGAATGGTACGTGTTGAACGACACGGAGACTTTTCGCAGTTATGTTTGTCCAATTTTGTCTTGTTCTTTATTCGCCATTGAAAAGTTTTTCCGAACGGAGACTAGAATTTTCTGGGAAGTGGTCATCTACATATATGATAGCATAAAATTTAGATAAAATGCCTTTAAGATAAGACCTTTTAAATTCATGGAAGTTTCATTAAATGTGTATATTTAAATATAAAGTAAATAAACTAGAAATCGATATCAAAAGCTCAATTACGAGGTTATGGATGGACGAAAAATAATATTGGTATTGCAATTCATTAATTCGTATTTCGTTGAGAGAAAAATAAATATGTAATATATGAAGGTATACAAAAATTGCTCGGATAAAGGGGAATGATAAATCGAACATCCAGTTACTACCTAGTAAAGGTTAATTTGTTGCATGTCTATTGTCTACCCTTTCAGTTGCCATTTAGTGATCTCTGCTATAAGATCACAATTTTCTCCATAACAAGAAGAGCGTCTGCTGCAATTACTTCAGATTCTTGAACTTCCGAACTTCTCTTTGTTAAATTTTTATCACCATTATGTCAATTCGTATTTTAGGATATTGTTATTTAATATTCAAACAATTTGGGTTACTTACATCATTTCAGTACTAAAAATGTGCCTAGCAGAAATCATCTTTTTGTATAGGTAGACTAGGTATGCTATGAACGCTAATGTGTGTTGTCATTGACATTTTCTTTAACCACGTTACAACAGATGATCAGATTAATGTGGATTTTCTTAAAGGTAGCTACGACACGCTGCTTACTATAAGTAGATGATTGACAGATGCAACTTTTTATGGCGGAATTACGCGCGGCCAAGTCGCGGGCTAAAAGCTTGTTTTATTACATAAATAGTGTTCATATCCAGCATCGTAACCATAATAGTGTCCCTCAGCAATGTTCTCACGGTGATATTACCGGTTTATTAGTTTTTATACCACGTTAAATCGTTTACTTAATTGGTGCTAGGTCGTTAGACAACATCAACATTTATAACATTCATAGTATACGTAAAGAGACATCTTTTCTGACTTACCTATATAAAAATGCATCCTTAGAAAAATGTTATTACATGAAACAATTTAAAAATTGCTTTCTCATTTTATTTTTGTGCTGGAGAATAAATTTTTTTTTCTATCTAAACTTTTTTAACTATTGGATAAATGTTTTAGCATAATATCTAATTCAATTGATTAAATAACAGAAAACATAACTGTAAAAAAATGCAATAATCACATCAAACTATTTTTTACAGTATTATTTATCCACGGTTCACAACGATTTCCCCATCATTATAATATGTCATCTTGATTTTTCCGCAGCAAAAGAATATCTCAATCAATGCCTTCACACAATTACGAATACCTAACTGGCGCCAGATTGGCTATACCTAATGCAAATGCAGTGTAATTTTCTACCTAGTTTGATTTATTGCTTACATTGCCGTTTTTATGTAATGGCTAGTTATGAGTGACTCAGCGCCCGCAATGTACTATGAATAGTGGATACAATCGTTGTGTCAATAACCAAGAGGAAATTGCTGCGACTGGTCCCCGTATATGGCTCGGATTGTGTATGTGCTGGTCTTGACATTAGAATATAAGTGCTGGCGCCAATGATAGTTACCGTGGGATTATTAATTAAAGAAGTGTTAGAATAAAAATGTACTTATCTAATAAGAAACACGATGAGAACATTGCGGACGTGATTGCTAGTTAACCAAACATGCAACCAAAATCATATCAAAAAGCATTTACTTTGCATGTGCTAACCAAGTGTACTCAAGCATAACTACATAATATAATAACTAATTAATAAAGGCACCAATCTGTGTAATTTTTTAGTATTTGTTCAAGATAGTAAAAAGCAGGAAAATTTTAATTGTTCTTAATAAAATGTAGTTAAATTTTATGTTCCCAAAGTTTCAAATCAACTGAACAAAAAGGACTTTAAAAGACGATTTTTTTTTAATCATCAGTCATCACACATGTCACACGAGAGATTAGCAATACATTCACAGTTTGCACACTCAAATAATACGTCTTATCTCGAATCAGCATAGCATTGACGGTATATCACGTCCGATGCGCTGTGCGCAGTCATCAGTCATCACAATAGGCTGGTGGCCGGAAGTCGCGCAGGAAGCCCTGTCACACCTCGCGCGTGATGACTGCGAATGGCCATATGAGTGGGTTATACGTAAAAATATATGGAATGGTAGATTTTTAGCTAGGGATTATAGTTTGGCCTGGGCAGAACTCGAACAGAAGAGTATGAGTCTTCTACTTTTTACAGCAGGTTTAAATGATGTGTAAGACACAGTGACTTACAATGTGAAAAATTACAAGCAGCCAATTTGTACTTTAAAGATTCGACATGTCACAAAAAATTCTCAATATTCAGTACTTTTATTAAATTTTTAGTAAGTACCAAATGCCAAACAAAAAATGTAACGAGTGTTCCCTCTGAAGCCTCATAAGTCCCTTAATTGGGCTCGTATTTCGTATAAAATGTAGGGAGGGAAAACGAGCGGACAAAATAAAAGCAATCCTTGTTTACTTTTATTTTTACGTCGTTTTTCTTAACATCCCCTTTTAATGTTATGATGTTACAAAATTTAGTCTGATATCCCTTTTATAGAAGGTATTTTATTTTGCTTTAAAGTAAATATTACGTATTGATTCATCACTTTAGCATGTCGCATAACATGTCCAGTTTCATAAGAAATCTAAATTAAGGCAAATGATATTCGGAACGTCAACCACAAGTAGCCTCCGCGAGACCTTGAATAGCCTACACATCGAGCAATAAACAAATTAAACAAGAGTAATTCCTCGCAATAACCGGACAATTGTTAGCATAATATAGTGATGTCATCTGGCAAGGAAAGTATAGTTGTGACTTGTGATATAGCTGCTTGTAGCAGTGACATCACGCGCCGTGGGCGACGGAGCGGTGCAATTTACGAGAATTCGCTATTATAATGGGCACTATTAAATGATGTAATCGTGATAGGTGAACTGCTTCTGCTGTTCGTCGCTGGGCGTATTTGTGGCCGTGACGTCACAGTTGTGCTGTCGAATTTTGTTCGCCCTTAGGGATATGTTACACGCGTTTGTAATGTGGATATTTCAGGAATGACTGTTCTTTTTAAGAATAGTTGATAGTTATGGTGTTATTGAAAATAGATGGCAATAATGTTATTTAAAAATGTTGATATTGAAGAATTTTCATTAAAATAATACAAAATCCAAACCAATGTTAAACTCATTCAGATAGAGTAAAAATAAATGTTTTCAAATAAAACATGAAAAAACATGTAACATAATTTAAATCACACCTAGTTCGCACGCACTTAATGCACTCACACTTCATTATCATAATGACACAATAATGAATTGATGCGAATTTATTCTGCATTCGGGATTAACATTAGCACACAACAAAATATCCACTGCTACGGTTATTGCACTTATTTACGCTAAAAATGACACATTGTTTATACAGGTAAATTAGCTTGGAGAAATTTTTGCGTTTGTAGTAGTGTATGGTCAGCAAATAAAATAAAACAACATTTTATTTTTAGTTTTTATTTTATATATAATATGTCGTGGATCGTAGATTTGCTCATTTCATGATATGATTGATCATTTCACGAAATGGTCGCATTTCAGGAAATGGCCAACATAGTTTGATCAGATCGTTAAATCGTCAACGTTTCACGATTTGATCATCCACATTTGGCCAGATCGTATAAAATATAGAGAGTCCATAAAATATTAAAAAAATTCAGAATATTCTAAGAACTTGTTTAGTGTCATTTAAGTTAGTGCCGCGGCAGCGGCCGGCGAATGCCAGAAGCGAATGGTTTTTGCAATAGAAAACAGTTAGGTTAGGTTAGGTTAGACTTTGATAAACAACGCTCGAGCCGAGCGAGCAAAGCGAGCGTGCCGCGGTAGCGGCCGGCGAGTGCCAGAAGCGGATCGCTTTTTAAAAAACAAACAATCATAATAATATAGTAGGATATATAAATATATATCCTAAAAGAAAAAATGCGTCTTAAATCCTTTTATTTAAGACGCATTTTTTCTTCAATACATATAAGATATCCACATTTTCCATAGTACTCGAACCTCTTCGTCGTAAATGCTTTGCTATGACTTTCTTCATATTGTTATTAAACGAATTATGAAGTTTTTAACTGCGAATAATTAAATTTTCGCCAGCGGCCGCCGTATTATCAGTTATCACATAAACACAGAGCTTGCAGCGCCTCTACAAATAATTAATGTAACTATTTTACGATATGATCAAATAATTTTGATCATTTCATGAAAAAACCGCGCGTTTAGTTGGCCATATCGAGAAACGATTTCTTATCATTGATCTGCCCAAACCACATCATGATGTGGCCAATAGACATTCGATCATTTCATGCAATGCGATCATTTCACGAAATGATCGATCATATCATGAAATGAGCAAATCTACGATATGGCCACGACATATATAAGGGATTAAATTAAATTTAATTAAACTATATGTGTTTCTCCTCTGAAAAAGATGAGACTTTATTTTAATATTTGCACATTTAACATACGTATAACTTTTACATTAACAATGTTACTAAAATGAAAAATTTACTAACCTGAAAAAGAAACGACATGTAAAGTTTAATTCTTTAGTTTGAGAAGTCAAAGGCTTGCCTCGACCATGTTTTAACACTGGAGCCATTTTGAATTAACAATATAAAGTTACAACACTTACACACAAATTAAACACTTCAACAAATATTATAACAATAATAACAAATAATAACAACAATCAACAAATACAAAATTTAACAATTAAACTACGTAATAATTATAATTTTTGAATTAAATGTGTGCTTTATGTTCTAACGGTACCAAACGACTGCACGTGGCACCTGCGGACAGCGTAAACTGGTTTATTCTGGTTTTGTGCGTGTTTCCACTTTCCACTATCAAGTGACGATTTATTTATTTGTTTTGTTTCGTAATTATTATGGTCAAATATTAATTATGAAACAAATTATTATGGACACGATATTTTATTGTTTCACGGTAGTCGCCTTGTCGTTTGCTCAAGGACGTGAAATTGAATGATATATTTTTTTTTATAAAGTCAAAACCATTTTCTTTCAAATAAAAACTTGTTTTTATTGAAAACAAAAGTGTTGCTAGGAATAAGTATAAAATTAAATAGTAATGTTAGGATATCGAAACATTTTTGTATAGGCCAGAACGATATAGTGGAAACGCGCTCTAAGATCTGAGTAATATACACACCACTACATATGCAAAAATTTCTCCAAGCTAATTTACCTGTAATTAAGAGGCCGTATCGATTTTAAGAGTGATTTTGACTTGTTTCTTTAATTCTTTAGGAGCTCGTTTAAAAAAACTAACTACTATGTTATATGAAAGTAATGGTATAATTTAAAATTCTCTAGAATATTCGATTATATAGATCTGCCGTAACAACGTTTGCGCTCCCGTATATAATCTAAAATTCTAGAGAACTTTAAATTATTCCATTTCTTTCATAAAACATATAATATGTATTTTTTTTATTGCAAATTTTTAAGCATTAACCTATCATTTAGTGTGTATTTTTTATTTTTTTTTAACTCTGTTGTAAGAACTAGAAATTCGACGCCATATACGCATAAAATTTCATCAAAGTAAGGCTATTTTAACTTAGATGTTCTTTGAATTTTTCAATAAAAGTACATAAATTGCCTCGAACATATTTTAGGATGTCTCAGTGTCTTTACTGTAGTATATTTTATAAGAAAACTTCTTCTATTAAATTCCGTGTAAAATACAAAGACACGAACGTCCCGCATGGAAAAAATTGAAACACGCCTTAGGTTATTGGCTATTAAACAAACTGGACAATGAATATCAATAAATTGTCTCGAACGTATTTTAGATATTGAATGAATCTTTAATTTAAGATATCATCACACATTGTTACTAATTTAGTTTTGTTAAACGAGCGTCTAAAGAATTACAGAAACAAGTAAAAATCACTCTAAAATCGATAAGGACTCTTAAATCACTGTCTAATGCTAATAGTGCCCGGGTGACGCGTAAATACTTCGTAAATATAATTGACGGTAAGCAACATTGATTAAATTCCGCGGCGCTATATGAATATGAATGAACGTGATTATTTGCATTTATCTCATTATGTTTTATGTCAGCGGGGCTCGTGTGAATTTGTTTACGTGATGGTGGAAGTAAATGAAAGATTAAATAGCGTATTTTATTTGCTCAACCCACTGTAATATTGTGGGTTGTAAATCATGGTAGGATACCCTAAAACTTATTTGTTGGGGTAGGTTATTAATTAAATGTGATAAAAGGTGAATAAATAGCCTCATTATTTCTAGTTTTAGGCAGGCTAAATTTATAGCAACTTAAAAAAAACTTTCCAATATGTATTCATAAAATGGTCACATTTATAAAATAAATATAGGAACTCTACAATTCATAAAAACGATTCAACAAATAAAATTCGCTATTTCGTGTTTTTTTATCTATGTTTAGAGTCAGCTTTTCCGGTCACTAAAATGTTTTACGTTAACAACCAGGTGAAACTCGCACGCTAATCTAAATCATCAAAGTATATGTTTTAATTATAAGTTCATCATAATAAAGGTGTCCGAAGTAGACCGAAAAAAGTTACCGGGCCAGTTCTTTATAGACCTCGTTTGTTACTAGACCACTAAGATGTAACTCAGTTTTGTACAAATTTCAATATTATGACCGTTTTTAGAAGCTACGATAATATGGTAAGAAGTTTTTTGTGTACCGTTCGCGTTGTAGGGAAAATTGTAACTGTTTCATTGGATGTGACTGTGATCTTAGTCACGATGTCTGGCAAAGTGTTTATTTTTAAGTGCTATTTTTGTATTTTCTTACTGTTAGAACTAAGAATCTTAAAGATAATATCGTCGTCGATAACGTTTACTATAATATTATGATCATTTTTCCTAGCATGTAAAATAGCGTTCGTTAAGTTTGTATTATAGGAATTAGGTAGGTATCTACATACGTTTGTGTTTTGCACAGAACTGTTTGATTTACTGTATGTTGTTGCTTAAGAGGCCTACACCACCGAAACTAGCGCCACCGAACATTTTATTTTTTTACTCCTTAACCAGATCAAATTTAAAAAATCTAGCTCGGTACTTTGCTAGTATATTACTTGTAGTATTTTTGGTATTACTTTTCACTATTCTAACTGTTCATTATTCTAGAGAACTTTTGATTACCGCCAAAAGTGGCCACTTTTGGCGGTAATCAAAAGTTCTCCTAATTTACCGAATGCAAAATAATGAAAAGTAATACCAAAAATACTACAAGTAATATACTAGCAAAGTACCGAGCTAGATTTTTTAAATTTGATCTGGTTTAGGAGTAAAAAAATAAAATGTTGGGGGGGCGCTAGTTTCGGTGGTGTAGTCGCCTTAAGTTGTGTGGTAAGGTCATTATTTATTTTTACAGTCGATTTTACGATCAACACTGAGTAGAGTAATGGTGGTTTTATATTTTTCATTCATCTAAAATAGTTTATGGCAAGCGAATTTGACCCCTGAGTTCATGAACTCATTGTTTGTATTGGTATCGAAATCGTTTGCACGTTTCTTTGGATGAAATAACGGTTTAACCGGTACGTTTTGTGGAGGTCTTTCTTTACAGAATGTTTATGGTATTGGCGATAGTTGTTGTTGAAAAAGTTGTTTTCTTTTAATAATTTCACATAATATTAAAAGCTGCTACTAAAAACGGTATATTTGATTGAATTCGCCTAATTTTACAGAGCGCGGAAGTATCGTGAATTAATAAAAAAAATCCTATTAAAAATTGGGAATTCAAATCATAATTCTTTATAATATTAGGTATTTCTTTCTTGTGAAATGTTTTTATTTAACTTACTGAATTTGTTTCAGTTCCATAAGCATGATTAAATTGATAAACACGGTGAATTGTGATAAAGCATAGCAAATAATGTTCTAGCCTTTAGATCTTAAATAGGTAACAATTTGTGACATACTTTTCCATACTTTTGGTTTCCTGAGCTTTTGACAGCTGATAAATCGACTATTGTTTCAAGTACAGTTAGAAATGAGAAATTGATACCTACCTATATGGTAGTTGTATGGTTATATGGCATACATCGGAACAGTGGGCCGCTATTAGCGTCTAATTTATTCTTTTGTAATCCATTGTTACATACCAAAACAACTTTCACGATAGAACCGACTAAACATATGTTATTAAGGTTCATCGCAATCAAAATACACTTATATCGTTGTTTGGATTTTCTCTGATTTAAAAAAGATCATACTGTAATATATACCTAGACAATTGTTTTATGCATAATTTGGAAATAAAAAGCAGTAGGTATGTTAATTTATCTTTCGGACTCCGTGTTTTAGTTTAACAGATATATAAAATGAAATGATTAAATACAGAATTCTTTCGTAATAGGTATGCTTTGAAGAAATAAATGGTACCGAATGAGGTAATTAAGTTGGAAAGGTTCAGTGCGGTCATCTCAAATTATGATAAAGAAAGCTCGTTAACATTCATTTATTGTTACACATGGGTTTAACGTGCGGCCTAGTATTGCGGGAATTTAGAATTAAGATAAACCTATCGGTATTAGTTGTTATTCAATTATATTTGAAGATCGTTTTTGTTTTGCTTTTCTTTCATAAATATTATCTTAGGGGCCGTTAAATATGCCATTGTTGAGACTGGGCGTCTTTGTTGCAAGTTTGTGCTTCCGTTTAACATTCATTTGAAACTATTATCTACAGTCTAAAATATGAAATATTTGTCTACCTGGTTCAACGTGTTAATCTCAGGAACTGTGGTCTCCAATTTTAATGTTAAATACCACTTTTAAAGAGCTATAGTTTAGCCAGTACATCGCTTTACGTCCTGTGGATGAAGAATCAATAAAGTATATTGAAAGTTAAGCAGAAAACATCGCGTCCTTTCTCGTCTCCTATTTTAACTATTCTTCGTACAAAAACCGCCAAACTCAACCGTGTATTACATGCAAGCGAGTACATCAGATTCCCGGAATGCCTCGGAGACGTCACGTAACGTCACACAAAAGAGCACATACATGCATTCCCACGGTGGTTGTGTTCGTTCCACTTAGCTATGGGATGACATAACACTTTCATTGTATTGTAGTATTGACGAGCTGTTTTTGCTGATGTTGCGAAGGACGTTTTGTTGTTATGCTCGACATAGATAGACTAATTATGCTCGAAGTAGGTGTTTACACGAATGTGTTTACAAGCAAAGCACTGATTCAGTTGATACTGACTAAACTGAATTGCGTAGGTAGGTACTGCAGACAGTTGTTCTCCAGAAATGTTGATTTATTTGCTACGACTCTGATAAATTTAAATTTTATTATCTAAAAGTGCCAACTAATATTTTGGCCAAAGTAAATATTGTAAGGCTTCCAGGAAACTGGAATTTAAGCGGTCGGTTTAAGACTGCATTCACGGGCGAAAGCGAAAGTGCATTTATTACGAAAATCCGTAATCCCTGGCGATTGTCCAAGTGGTTAGTAATGTTGGTAATTGAATCTGTCTGCAGAATAACTCGCGCTCGACGCCCGCTTCGCGACAATTAGGTGTCTAGATTACATTTTAATGTGTTTGTTTTCAATCCTATTTCTCTATTATTATTCTAATTTTAAATGTTTAGAGGGTCACTAATGAAATTGTTGTCTGCTTATAGCTGGTCAAAGTTGTTACATTTGTGGGACATAAATAAGTGGAGTTAAAAAATACCGTTAGGTAATAGAAGAATTCTCTTGTAGCCAGGTTTAACCTACAACCGCAGCACACACTTCACACAGAAATGCTTATTATTAAAACAATAACAGTAATAATGAATAGCGGTAAATATTTACAAAAACTCTTCCGCCGCTGACTTTGTTAACACTCTATTTACATTGTGCGTGCTAATGGATGTCTTGAAACGATGACGTTTTGTTTTATTACTCATTTGTAACTGTCAGACAAATTATCGCTTTCATAGTAACTCCAATCATTTAGTGATAAGTTGTAGGAACCGGTTTGTAGCTATATAATGCCATACATCAAATTAAATTAAAAGCTTCTAAATCCTTGAACGTTACAAACACTCTTGATATAATTTAAGCAAATATAAACTAAACAATGCTTTGATTGTTACAATGCACAAATACCTACCATATGTATATCCTAACCTTCTTGTTTTAAAACTTTGTTATTGCCCCAGTGATAGCAGTAGATACTACTTTACAAACTAGGTATTGGGATCAGTTACGTACAGTTCACAAAAAAGCACGATATTATTCACAAGCCGTAATTACGTGAATATACTGCAGACAACAATGGTCAAAAAGTGTTATACCCATATAAGGGTTTGATTATTATTCTCATGTGGTACAGCGTAAGATATGCTTGAGTCATAGGTATATGTATATCTACTATAGGTGGTTATATACATCGTGTATTGCTTTACAAGTATCAAATTAGCAACAATCCTCAACATTTATCATTCAATTACGCCAATATTACTATTCATTATCAGTTAGTATTGTACTATAAGTACTTTATTTATTTGAATTATATTAATTTTCTAGTTGCGAAACGTAGTATGAGCCAATGTTATCAGATATTTTAAGGTGTGGTTTTTTATGATTCATGTATTGGGAATTCTTATTTTGTTATTCTAAATTCGTAATGTATTTTTTTTTCATAGATATTACTTGTTCAATAGGTATACAAAAAATTTGTTAATAAGTAGGTACTGCTCTAAATAACCTAGACGATGTAGTTATAGTACGTTAAAGTTATCTTCTACAGTAATTCCTGTACTGGCTCTGATAAGCTTTATATAATTTTCCATCCAAGCGATATCATATTATTATTATGAAATATATTTTATGATATTTTATTTATTATTTAATTTTCTTTGCAGACAGTACAACACGGCTTTCCACACAGAGCGTCAGCGCTCGCCTGGGACCCTCTCCTCAGGCTATCCGCCATCGGTACAGCGACGGGCGCGATCAAAGTGTACGGCCGGCCCGGTGTCGAGCTGTACGGTCAGCACACAAACCCAGATGCGGCGGTCACGCAGATACATTTTATACCCGGTAAGATCTACAAAATTCATAATAAAATGAAGAGTTGCTCAGGCTGTACGGTCAGTACACAAACTCCCAGAAAAAGAACAAAATAATTTATGGTAAATGTGTGAATTCTAAATCAAATCAAATCAAATGTTTATCAAAATTCTATGTAAATTTTTGGCACGATTAAATGCTTAAATGTTGACTTGTCATAAGTTTATTTTTGGTAGCAATAGTTTAATCTAAATTCAATATATTTACAGGCACTGGCCGTTTAATATCACTATGTGACGACAATAGTCTCCATTTATGGGAGATCACGGAAAAATCACTGGTAGAACTCAAGAACCACGCATTCGAAGGCAAGAACAAAAAGATTTCAGCACTATGTATGGAATCATCTGGAAAGAACCTCCTGCTCGGTACAGAGGGGGGAAACATTTACACATTGGACGCCAACACATTCACAATGAGCGAGGATGTCATATATCAGGATGTTGTTATGCAAAAGTGAGTTTTTAATTGATCATTATATGTAATTTGTCGTTTTAGAGAAGACTTCTATACACAAAGATTTTTATAGATTTTTAAGCAGTTACGAAAAAATTTTCTAAAAATAGGTGGCATAAAATTGTTTATATCTCTTTGATGATAAGTAGATACCGTACTTGTATCATAAATAAATTGTCATAACCATCCACTTTTGACGATAAACACCAATAAATTTCATAAATTAAAAGTTAACCTATATTTGATTTGCCATTCCTTCGCTTTCCAGTTGTCCAGAAGACTTCAAAGTGAACCCCGGTGCGGTAGAATCGATATGCGAACACCCAAAAGTCCCCACTCGGATCCTGATAGGATATAACCGTGGGCTCGTAGTTCTATGGGACAGACAGACGGCCACGCCCACGCACACGTTCGTGTCCAATCAACAACTGGAGAGCCTTTGTTGGAACGATGAAGGTATTGTTTTCGGTCATATTTTATGTAGTGCAACGCTAGTGTATGAAGTAGACAAAATTGGAAGGTTAGAGCAGCTGCAAAGCCTTATGGTCTTACCACAAAACAATTTAAATACAGTCAAACTTTAAACGAGGGATCTGTCACTTTAATAGTTGTCTATGTGAAATACAACAAAACCAGATTAAAGAGCACCCGCACTTAAAGTTAAACAAAGTTTTTTGTGGTAAGACATTTATAGTTTACACGTAGTTTTTGATTTGGTTAGATTTCGACTTATTTTTCGGGTGATAAAGCAAACAAATAAGTAAACTGAACCAAGTATTTATAAAAAATAGTAAATTGAAATTATAAACTACCTCTGGATCAAATTCATCGGGATATTCAGATACCTGACGCCGTAAATATAACTGAATAAATTTCCAATTATTACCGTGCACAGTTATCTTTGTAAAAGAGGACATTTTAATTATTTCCAAACACTATGTGCCTTACACCTTTTATATAAAACCCATCTTCACACTGCAGGCGAACACTTCACCTCCTCCCACAACGACGGTTCCTTCGTTACATGGGAAGTGGCCGGCGCATCGTCAGACAGACCTCTAAAGGAGCCCGTCACTCCCTACGGGCCGTACCCTTGTAAAGCGATCACTAAGATACTGAACAGGACTAGTGTGGACGGCGAGGAGGTCACTATATATGCAGGTAAGCTTTATTATTGGCTAGCTATTTTAAGTTTTTAATAGAGATAAAACTTCCTCTCACAACGGCGGTTCCAATGCTCAATGCAAAGAAGGAATGGAAGCATAAAAATTGTTTTTGATGTTCACCTAATTTAGAACCAAGTACACTGAATTAGATAAGATTTAAATGTTATTTTGATTCAGTAAGTTTAGAAGAATTTGATTTTTTTTTTATATTTATAATTATGTATCTTATTTCTTTTACAGGTGGCATGCCACGAGCGTCGTATTCGGACAAATACACGGTCACAGTACAACAGGGTGAAAAACATGTCGCCTTCGATTTCACAAGTCGAGTGAGTATAATATATTGTGTTTCTTCAAAATAATCGCTCGTTTGTGTTGGTAAATTTTTAATACCTTCCACTTTTTATACTTTATATTTTATGAGATTCCACCTTACAAACGCTTTTTTTTTCTTCGGCATTCATTAAAATTAATGGCCTTTTTTTTAAAAATGAATGATAAAAAACATTTTTTTTCGCACCCAGGTGATAGATTTCTTCACAACAACACCGGTGCCGCCGGACGGCGCGCCGCTACAAGAGGAGCGCCCGCCCACGCCCGCCGCGCTGCAGTTACAGAGCGTCAATCAAGTTGCCGCTGCACTGGTGAGTAGCATAGACAAATTTTAGTCATAGATTTACACGTGAACATAGACATCATCGTCGCTGCTCTAGTAAGTGGAAACTCGGCAAAGACAATGATAATTGATATAGATAGTTATACAAGGCCGATGCAAGATGTGCAGCCGCTGACTGGTGACTTAGAACTAGCTCTTGACTAGAACACAAAAAGTTGACCATAGACTAAGTATAGTCATAGTAATAGACGTGGGCATAGACAATGTCGCTGCAACAGATGATGCCGACAATTATTTGCAAATAAACACGGACGTGACTATATAGAAGTCAGAATGCAAACAATAAACAGAATAGACAATTTTAATAATTCTTTCAGTCTGTTGATCCAACTGAGTTGATGGTCACAGTGAATTATTGGGATAATTTCCAAGTGCTATTTACGCGGTTAAAAGATCATGTATAGTTGACATGACAATTACCCGTTTAATAGGAAGGCGTGCGATTATGTTATGAAAGATTTCTATAAAAAAATACAACAAAATGCTAATTTTGTACATTTAACTAATTCATGTGTAATTTTCCAGGTGGTCCTAGTAGAAGAAGAGTTAGTGGTGATAGACTTGTGCGACGCAAAATGGCGGCCGCTCAAACTGCCCTACTTGGTGTCGATACACGCGAGCGCGATCACCACTGCGTATCTAGTGGATAATGTGGCTGATACAGTTTATGATAATATTGTTGCTGCTGGTGAGATTATTTTCTTAATTATAATATACCT
>CAJQZM010031548.1:0-15021 GCA_907164665.1 Colias nastes | reverse complement strand
TTGTGCGCCACTGAGTCGCATTATGCTCTGTAATTGGAAAACTACCTGTGCAAGCAACCATGATACATTTAATCTAATTTATACGAGGCCACTCGAGCTATACTGAAAAAAATTGTGGCAATACTTTGCTGGTTAATAGAGTATCTCAACATCTCATGAATTATTATTACTAAATAGGTCCAATGTCCACCATTTATATAGAAAATGTAAACCCGCATAGTTTCTGCTTCCGTGGGATTTCCGGGATAAAACCTATCCTATGCCCTTACTCATGTCACGTCTCAGACATAGACAGAATTTATAATATTTTATAAAAAAAAAAAACTAGATTTCGGAGGCTGTGTGAAGAAAACACATATTCCATAACTTAAGGACGCTATTACGTATTTTTACAAAAACACGCTGTTTTTCGGTACCATTTTAACTTAAAGCAATTACACGTGAGAACGTAGTAATATCTTAATTTAAAGATAATATATTCAGCTCTACGTTCATCTTATAAAAATGGTACGACGTCATACAAAATTGTCGCTGAAATGCGATTTTCCCAGCACAATAATCGCATAAAATGCAAAAAAATGGGGTCTAAACCGGTACCATTTTAAGAAAATTAAAAGCCTAATCTATCTTCTTACCTATAAATTATTGAGGGATATATAGTCCTTTATATATGGTGTAATTTTTATGAATCTAAATCAAAATTTTATTTCAATTATAAGCTTAATTAAAAATACTTGTCGATTTCTTCATACATTTTGCTCTCGCGGGTCGTCAGACCGCGCTCAGAAGCGCTCTTGGAAGGACGGGTGTATCGCTCCTCGTCCCAAAAATAAAAACGAATAAGAAAAAGATTATTGTGCGTGCACTGTCGTTTTCGTGATTTGAAATATTTGATACTTTATAAGAGTAAACTGTATAAGTTTCATATTCCAATTATTTGTAATTTAAAATTATGTTTTAAAAATTACGTTGACTGAGATCCTTTTTTTTATGGGTTGTTGAAGGGATTGGTGGGGGGTAAAGCAATTTGACAAAACTTAAATCCAAAATGGCGCCGACGAAAATTTTACATCTTTTCGTCATGGGTGTCATTTTCATGGTTTTTGGGGTAGCTATTAACGAAAATGAGGTCAAAACTGAAATCCAAGATGGCGCCGACGAAAATTTTACATCTTTTCGTCATGGGTGTCATTTTCATGGTTTTTGGGGTAGCTATTAACGAAAATGAGGTCAAAACTGAAATCCAAGATGGCGCCGACGAAAATTTGACATCTTTTCGTCATGGGTGTCATTTTCATGGTTTTTGGGGTAGCTTTTAACCAATATGAGGTCAAAACTAAAATCCAAGATGGCGCCAACAAAAATTTTACATCTTTTCGTCATAGGTGTCATTTTCATGGTTTTTGGGGTAGCTATTAACCAATATGAGGTCAAAACTAAAATCCAAGATAGCGCCAACGATTGTTCCTAAACATGTATTTCAATGCTCTTTAAAATTATTTTTAAGACTTATAAAATGCCAGATGTATTTTTTTTTTCAAATAGGTGAATTCTTAAAACTCTTTGTGTATACCCCTAAAAAGCAACCTGCCCAACTTTGTTACCCGCACGTGAGCTATCGTTTAAGATAATGTTTTCATAGACAAAATACTCACATTAGCGAAGCGGTATATGCCGGCTGCACGAAGTTAGAGAAGAAAACAATCCTAAATTTCAGGAAAAATTTAGCAAAATTTTTTTAAAGTAATTTTGTTGTTTAAGTATTTTTTACGTGATCAGTGTATGCAAAACTACAAGTCCCTTAGCACTTAGTATACCGATAGTGGGACACCCTGTATAGTCGAATTCTTATATACTACGGGAGAGTCTTAAAAATAATTTTAAAGAGCATTGAAATACATGTTTAGGAACCATCGTTGGCGCCATCTTGGATTTTAGTTTTGACCTCATATTGGTTAATAGCTACCCCAAAAACCATGAAAATGACACCTATGACGAAAAGATGTAAAATTTTTGGCGGCGCCATTTTAAATTTTAGTTTTGACCTTATATTGGTTAATAGCTACCCCAAAAACCATGAAAATGACACCCATGACGAAAAGATGTAACATTTTCGTCGGCGCCATCTTGGATTTTAGTTTTAACCTCATATTGGTTAATAGCTACCCCAAAAACGATGAAAATGATACCCATGACGAAAAGATGTAAAATTTTCGTCGGCGCCGTCTTGGATTTTAGTTTTGACCTCATATTGGTTAATAGCTACCCCAAAAACCATGAAAATGACACCCATGACGAAAAGATGTAAAATTTTCGTCGGCGCCATCTTGGATTTTAGTTTTGACCTCATATGGGTAATAGCTTCCCCAAAAACCACCCACATTTGCAAATGTGTTTGCTCCGAAAAGTTCAGATTTCCTAGGTAGGTAATGTGATGAATCTAATTTATTTAATTTCGACCGTATCTCGGAATAACATACATATTTTTCTAAGAATAATGCCGGATTTAATACATTGCCGGTATTAACATAATATGTATGATAATTCTTAAAAAAGTATTTTAAACATTTCAAAGCTTAGATATTGCATATAATTCCTAGAGGTTTTGTTACTAACTAACATACTTATCAGAATTGTACCTACTAATAAAAGTAAGAAAATGAATTTTTAAAGTTCGTAATAATGTTCTGGAATCAATTTCAATAAAATTTAAAAATTAAAAATAATATCAAGTATTAAGATGACCTATAAAATGGAATGCGCTATGTTTACGTGAGCGTGATGTTGCCGCGAACAAAGTTACGACGTTAGATACCTAAATTTGAGTAACGCAGATCGGTGACAGCGTCCTTAAGTATATTCTTTGTCAGGTGGTTCCAAATTTTATCAAAATAGGTTCAGTGGTTTAGACGTGAAGAAAAAACAGACAAACAGTGTCGTTTTTGCATTTTAAATATTATTACAGTAGGTATTGTATTTAATCCTGGCAGAGGACAAAGAAGCTAGGACATTGTATAAAAATAAAGTAAAAAAGCTTAATACATCATAACAAATTCCTTTTATTTCTTTTTATCTGTATTACCTATTATAATATAAGTAAAACAAAATATGTAAAACAGTAATATTCAATACTAACTCATTTTTTTCTGTTTTATCAAATAATTTCTAAAGGCAATTTGTTTGTCCTTAAATGATCTTTTAATTTTACCCTTAGCCTTGTGTTTAATCATTTGGTATGATTTAGTTTTTCTTTTTTCTCTATTTGTCTTAGAACAGTTCACATTTTTCCTTCTATCTTTGAATCCAAACTTTTCTCTTTCTTCACGACCTTTAAGAACAGTTTCAAGTCTAGCATTTTTATCATGTTTTCTCTTTTTATAAATATTTTCAATATCTGACAATTTCACTAACTCTGAAGATTCGTCTTCTTCATCTACAACAACTTTTTTACGTTTAACACCAGAGACATGTTTCTTTAACTGAGCAGCTTCAATTCTTTTAAAATCTTCATCAGTAAAAATTTTACCCATCGCAACTTCACGAGCAGTTTTTATTTTTTCTTGAATTTCTTCTGGTGTCAACTTACGTTGTTTGGTTTTAACTACTTTTTTAGTAGTGACTCTTTTGTCAGAATTTTGTTGTGTTTCTTTATCTGCATTTGTTTCTTCATCTTTTTCTTCTTCCTCTACCTCATCTTCATTGTCACTCCCATCACTTTCTTCACTATCAGTAGATATATTAATATCTTCATCTGAAGAAGCTACATCAACCCATTCTTCCTCCGAGCCATCTATTTCATTCTTTGTCTTCTTACTAGATTTCTTCTTGTCTATAATTTCCTCACTTTCCAATAGCACTTCTGAGCCAGGCACATAATCTTTTATATCAATTTGTCCATATTTTTTTGTTTTTAATTCAACGGAAGCTTCAGAAGGTCTTCCTCGATCTTTCTTATGTAGCATCTTAGGCATAGATTGCCTATATAGTTGAATGAGTGATCTGGCGGCCATCATTACTGATTTTTCTTTGTATGTTTTATATTGTACTAAATCTTGTAGCAGATCTTCTGTGATTGCAAGAGGGCATCGTGTACAAATCTCTCTTACAGCATTTAATCCAACAGCCATAACATCAGTTGAATTTCTTTCAGTGATAAAGTTATTGGCTATGGCTCTCATGACTGGCTCAATAACTTCAGGTGGAACTAATTCATGTGCAGCTTGAGCTGCAAACTGAAGAACCCTCGTGACTTCCCTTTGGTGTGGCATCAATAATCTTGCAATAAATGGATAGTAATTAAACAAAAACAAATTGTGTAAACCAATTAATCTTGAAATTACATCCAGTGTCATAAGTTTTACTTCAAATCTCTCATTGGAAGATTCTACCTGTTTAAATAATTTTTCAGCAAATCCTTGTGGATTATTAATAAGGTGTAGAGCAGAAAAATTAAATACTGGAGCCTTTTCCTTTCTCTTTTTAATTTTCTTTGCAATTTTTTTCACTTTATCAACCATTTTCTCTCTTTTTCTGGTCTTCTTATTAAATTTATTTGATATCATTGTATCTCTTGGGTCAACCTCATCTTCACTATCAGAATCTTTTTTTTCTTCTTCATCTCGGCTAAGGAAAAATTTAAGTGATGCAACCATTACCTTAGTTATTTTTGAAAAACATCCAATATCTGCAATGATGTTAACAGTCTTATTGTCATTCCATATATTTTTATGATACAATTCAATCAAGATGTCCACAGCTAATTTTGCAGTCTTAACATTAGTATCACGCAACATGGTGAAAATGAAATTCTGTAATGTTGAATTTAATTTCATATCCTTATGTTTCATATTTAAATTTTTAATGTCAGTGATGATGTGTGTCTTGAGGTATTCTCTCAAATTTTTGTCTTGACATTTGATGAGGGAGAAGAATAGCTCCAGCAAGTCAAATGAGCTTACAAAGTTTTTGTTTCTTAGCAGAATTAAACATTTGCATAAGGCCATTCTCATATCATTGTGGAGAATTGTATTATGAGTTTTTAAAATATCGACAATTTTCTGTGGAAATGTCTTCATATCATTTTGATAACATTGGGTAACTTGTGCCAGAAACATCGCTTGTTCATCCAACTTCTTGTTATATTGTGTTGGATTTAACTGAAATATTTCCAACGTTGTATCAAAGTGGGCTAGTTGCTGTCGAAATTCATCTTTATACGAATCTGGATCCCTTTTTACCAAATTTTGTAGTTGAGTCAAATTATTAGGCAATTGATTATTATGTCGCACCATTTTAAAGGTCAATGTTACTGTTGATTGGCACAATATAAAATATTAACTATAAGCACTAAATGATGATATATGTGTACAATTTAACACAATATTTAAATTTTTACAAGCACATTTTTGAACACATGTGATCAATAGACTTTGACGCATGACGTATTTCAAATTTGACATTGACAAAGAAACTACAGATCACAACAATGGATTTATTACTAACTCTGTCCTACAGATACTATAATGGGACTTTTTTTTCATTTAATTAAAGAAATAAAAATTGTGATTACAAGAACTGTGACAAGAACGCATCGAAACACGATGAGATTTTTCGTAATTGCGAGGCCAAGAATTTTCCATTAGAATGTATAAATTATTTTTGATGTTGCTAAATGAAACCTATCTATTTAATCACAATTTTACCCCTTTTATTGTGTTCTTGATACAGAAGGCTCTTAAGACTTCGCACCTACACTATGATCTCGTATAATTTTCTTGATAATTTGATAAGAATTTAAGTTTGTGTTTGACGTTATTCAATTATCGTATACGATCATTTATACGATGCGATATTATGATCATTTTAAAGTATCTGAATTCCAAGAACTTGAATAATACGCAAAAAATGGTCACTTTACTTGTAGATAATAGAACGCTCTATTTTTAAGGGACCGCAACGGCCCGACACAAGGTCTCAGCAATGTATTTTATATAATTTCTTCTATGGAAAGATGCGTGCTATGGATACGTGCTTTGTATGCGTGCTATGGATCCGTATTGTGGATGCGTGCTATGTTTAGAGCGAAGCCTACTATCGATACATCGCATAACTCGAGCTGCGCATCTTTCTCGCACATGTAAGTAATTGGTAGCAGTGTATCTTCATCTTACTCGCTAAGCTACGTACCTACCAGTGGAAGTCACATTTTATTTTCATAGCATAGCTGCATAACAAATCTCTGGTAGACAAGTCCCTAAATGATTTAAAATATTTAGGTTTTCATTGTATTTAGAGTTTTAGATTTTTAAGAAAAAGAATATTAGCTCCACTTTTAATAAGAGAATAACAGTGAATCTAGTGAAAATCTGAAACTCTAAAATGCAATGCTATCAAGAGGTACCTAACAAAAATAAAAAGTATAATAACTCATTGTATTTCTAATAACATTTATTTTTAAATAACTTCTTCGACACTTTGATCAGGAGACTCTGATCTCGAGTTCTCGTCTTGTGGCTGTAATTGTAACGTTTTTAGTTGCTGTTCGAATCCTGCAATAAATTAAACAGGTAAGTATATAAATCCATATAAAACATATAAAATAAAATAAAACCAAAGTACATACTTTCAACTTCTGGGTGAGAAGGTGCATGCAAAAGTAGCATTTTCAATATTTTCTCTTGATTTATCAGTCCAGGTCTTCCACTAACAGCTCGTATTAATTTTTGTCCACTTGTTACACCTAAGGAGATAGGTAATTAGCAAAAGTGTTAATAATAGATTAAGGATTAAATATATCATAATAAAAGGTTCGTTCTCTCTCTTCTTAGCACGATCAAAGTTATTTTTTTTTTTGGAAATTTATTTATATTTTCTGGTGTTTAATTTGACCCGAGTATTATATATTTAGAAGATTTTTTAAAGGAATTTAACGCGATTTATTATTTTAATTTTTATTTATCCCGACATTTGAAACACTTTATAGTTACAACTTACAAGTTACAGTACAACCAGTCTCCCGGTAACCACCATTCATAAACACAAACTTCATATTCACATCAATAAAGTATTCAAAACATCTTTTTCACTTCAGGTTAAATAATATAATTAAAATTGCAAAAATTGTGTAATTTCTAAAAATAATATACTTTCCAAATGAACTTGCATGGATTTTTTTGTATTTGTTAAATCCCTAATGATTAAAATTGGCGTGTCTAACAAATAACAAAAAATATTTACGGATTTAATGTCAGAAACGTAATGTTTTAAAATATAGAAGTTAGAACATGGTCAGCTATTAATATAATCATTCACTTTACCCAACTCACCTTCATTAACGTCGCTACCTTGCAAGGATTTTTTCACATCAATGAACCGCTTTACTAGAGCACTCTGTTCTTGTAAAGCTATTAATTGAGCATCTATGAAAAAAAAAAATGAATTTATTAGTTATAGTTTGCAGACTTCAGAAAAAAAATTATAAAAAAAAAATTATATTCTCACTCATTTCAGGATCCGTAGACTTTGCTATACATCGCGTTGCTTCTTTAAGCGCATCCAATCCTTTTTCATAATTCTATAACACAAAACCACATTTATTTTATTACAAAGTGTACTAATAACGTCAAGACAGGATAAACAAAGCACATAAGAGTACCACTATTGTAAAAACATGCAAATCTTGAAACATACCTCATACTCGTCAATTTCCATCTTAGCGCATTCGGCGTAAAACGAAGCGAGTTTCCCATACGCTTTTGCTCTAGTATAGAAGTGCAGGATGTGTCTAGTTAGATCTGGTCGTGTCCGCCACGGAGCCCTCCTCCGCAAGTAGTCAGCCGCCATCAACTGCGCAGTTCTATCGCGGCTGGCGGCTGCAAATGTCGCGATACGTTCCGCGTCCCCAGATCGAATCAACCAACGCATCGCGCCCGCCTGTAAACGGATTTCGTATTTGATCATAAAAAAAAATAAAAAAAATGTTAACATTAAAAACGTGATTTTATTTGCGAAGTTTGTGAAACAAATAGGCAAAAACACATGGTACAATTAACTCGATCAATGAGACAGAATAAGAAGAAGAAAATTGATTAACTTATTTATATCTACCCTCATATTGTGCATCAAATAAAAATGTGATTCATAAACTTTTGGTTGTTGAATTGAAACAGTGCTATTGTAACAACATTAAACAAATACTAAAAATTAAAAGAATTATTTAATTTCACCTTGTCTCCTATATTAGCCAATCGTTTAGCAGCTTGATGGTACAACCCCCTTGCGCCAAGAACGTCAGCTAAACGACGCAAGAGTACATCTCGACCAGTGGTACCAGCTGGAGCTGCGAGACGCTCACTCAGCTCTTCAGAAAGCGGTGCGGATGATTCTTCTACTATTTCTAACGCCTCCTCATACTGAATCAAATTAATTAAATTTAGGATTAACGTTGTTTATGAATTGAAAATTAAAGTATTTCATAAATCATTATCATTATCATTAGTATAAATCACAATATCATCAGTTTAATCCTATATTTCTGGTTGGATTGTACATGCTTTAAAATGCGTGTTAAAAATTTAGTAGTAATTGTTTGGCTTACTTTTCCAGCAGTAGCTAGCAAAGCCGCTGCTTGTGGGTGGTGATCACTTTTCTTAAGATGCGTAGCGAGTGTGCACGCTAGTTCTGGGTCAACTCGATCTCCCAATGATTCCACAGCGGCAACAATCGCATTCGTGTCTCCGGAACTCATTGCTAGTTTTAAAGCCATATGGGGTTTTCCTTAAATATTAAATATTATGAATTATGTAGCAATATTTTAATGAAAACTAATTTAACTTAATTCAGAAATATGCGGTTTCATACCCGACTTTTGATATAAAGCTATGGCTTGCTCTGTCTGGCCTGCATTTTCTAAAATGGAGGCTGCGTAAAGTGCATGTTTCGTTGATGATGATCCAGCTCTCCAAACCAAATTCCATGAACTTGTTTCGGCGGCAATTCTAATAGCTGATGCGATAGCACCACATTTTATATACATCTAGAAATCAATTTAACGATCGATAAACATATTAAACAAATATAATATGGCATAAACAAAAAAGGGGACTTTACTAATTATTTACCTTTACGACTTTTTCAGTTTCATTCGTATTTGCTTCCAGGTAGCGAGCCATTTGATACAGTGATGAAGAATTTTTCTGAGAAAGCTTTTCAGCTTCTTCAAGTCTATCCATATGACATAACAATCTTGTTTGTTCACCATAATCATTTGCCCGAGCGTATGCTTCCAACGCCCCATCCAGATCACCTATACTTTCAAGATAGTGACCCCACCACGTTATCAAACCAGCATCTTTGGATGTTGCAACATACTGGGCCAACATTGGCGCCTGGCCCTGCGCTATAAGCATTCTAGGAACATGGGGGACAAGAGTTCCTGCTTTTTCGAATAATTTAAGAGACTCACTTGTATCTCCATTCATCCACATAATCTTTGCTAATCTATGCTGAGCACTTTTTACCAAAAGTATATTTTCACCTAATGTCTCCTCATTGATTATTTCATTTAATCCACCTTCCCGAGCAGATATAAGCCGTGTAACAAGGTCAAGTCTTTGACTCACTCGGAATAATTTATGAGCTTCATCGATCATGCCTAAATTAACAGCAAGTACTCCAACTTTGGATGTTTCATCCATACTATCATCCTGCATAACTTTACGCATCATCATTGCTCCTTTTATATTCCCCATTTTACTCAGACAAACTGCACCGACATCGGCTCTTTTGCGAAGTACGCATTCTTTAGCTAAACTATCCCATATTACTGAACTTTTAGAACCATTTATATTAGTCCCTATTATAACAGCTTTTTCTAAGAAACCTGTACACATATAAAACAGAAAATTTAAAACCTCCTTTATTTTGTTGCTATCATAATCTGAAGGTTCTTCGAATTCCTTTAATAGAATCTTATGCATATTTTGATGAGATAAAATTACAACATATGGTGAATGTACCGAGCACATGATAAAATCAGATAGATAATTTTCTGAAGCTGGACTCCAATTCTTGTATTCATGAAGCACGCCTTCATGACAGAAAAATAAATGAATTCGATCAAAGTCAACAGAGCGCATATGAACTGCAACTAAACGAGAATCGAAATTGTCCCACAGAATTGTAATAGGTACACTTTGATATGGAGGTGTTCTGGAATCAGAGAGCAAAGTATTACTTATTTTATCGTTAGCAACATCCCATAGATATATTTTAGGATCTGGCGCTAAACCTGCATTAGCTATACTCAAACAAATGTAATTTCCATTTGAATTTACAGATGCTCTCATGATTTCTCCGAAGTCTTCAAATATTTGATAACAATTTTTAGGTGGATAGGGCATTCTCAAGCCTTTCTTCGTTATTTCAGCTAGCTTTAGTACACCATCAATGGTTGCAACTACAATAAATCTATTTGTATTAGTAACAGCAATTGGTTCTCCCTCTCCTTCAGAACATGGCAGAATGCCTAATTTAGTTCCTAATATTGAATAACATTCTATATGAGGATTTGCTATTCCAACCAATATTTCATTGTACATAAAAAGGGCACTAGTCTTCCACGCAAAAGTTCGTATATGTGAAAATTTTATAACATCCTCTTTGTGGCACATCCATATCTGCAAAATAAAAGACTGTTAATTACAATAATATAGAAACAAAATAGAACAAAAGTAATGTTGAAGTTTTAACAGAGTAGTGTCACTTACTTGAACTTCATTCCCATCACTCAAAGCTACATAGATGTCTTTATATACAAAGGTTTTAATAGTAAGAGTAGAACTTATAGTAGAAGTTGTGTTATCCTTGCCCATAATAGCAATTTCATTAGCTGCTTTTTGAACCATAAATAATTTTGGAGAATATCCCCAACAAACATGTTGCTCAGACAAAATATATGCATTTGTAATACAGTTTACATGTAGAAGTGGATTCATTAAACCCTCAGATCCCCAGCAAACTTGTTTTACTGTTCCTTTAACTGTAGTTCTGCTTAATAATTTCCAATTATTCTTATGATCACGTCTCCAAAGGTATAGATTGCCTAACGAAGTTCCGCAACATAGTGTATCACTTAAATTACAATAACTTATACTTGTAAATGTTTCTCCAGAGGCAATTTCTTCAGTCTCATTAGGTAAAACATCATTTTCGCCATTTTCGCTGTCCCATACTCTTATAACTTTATCACCAGTTATAACTGCAACTGAAAAATTTCCAGCTAGAACTATACTTTGTCCATTCTTTGAAGACATTCTTACGTGAGTATCTGTTGTAAGTGATCCATCATCCGATATAAGGAATCTGGATAAACTGAGTGCTCCAGCGGATTCCCATGCTACAAGAAGATAAATGTGACTAATTATATCCAAAAATACAATTACTCCTGGTGCATTCAGAACTTCTGAACAAGATCCCGCATGGTCAATATACAAAATTACACCATTATCTTGAGCAGCAAAACAAGCATGATTATCAGGCTGGTATCCTTCTCTCATTCTGGCAGTTGTACGAGGTCTCCACGCAGCCAAAACATCCAATGCGTTTTCATCGCCAGCTACTGCTGCTCGTGCTAGACCTCTTATAGAAGTTTCAGACGTTTGAAGCGGTGCACAAAACTTTACATGCGTAATGACATCTCCTAATTGATGGTGGAAAGCAGTCAAAGGGGCGCCTGAACTTGACTGCCAACCAGACAATGAGCCAGTGGCGTCTGACGCTAACAGTCGACCTCCACCAGAACTGAATGTAACTGTAGTTAAAGCAGCATTGTGGGGTGCTTCTAAACGTGCCCAAGAATATTCCAGCCAGATGTAAAGTTCTCCACCATCCCAGCCCACTACGAGAAGGCGTCTGGATGGATGCCATGCTAAAGCAGTCACTTGGTTAGCTGCAAGGACTGGCCAATCACATCCTTCGAGCATCTGACCCTAAAATAAAAGAAAATTAATATATATGGAGAATTTTTTTATAAGATAGGTATAATTAGATCACCAGGTGGGAAAGAACCCGCGTCTTTCGTCTTACCAGGGCGACGCCTGTTTACTGAGGATTACTGCTACTGCTTTGATAAAGAACTTCACTATTAAATTCTTTTCAGGTAGTAACATGTACATATATACATTTTAATTAAATATACTGGAGATTTTTAGATCTATAATACAAAAATGAATTGCTGATTCATGTGTTTATTAGTGCATATTTCAAGAGCAGCTGAACTGATTTTTTTATAATGTTCTTTGAAGTAAAATGAAGTCTCAGAATAACACTTTTCTATATTCTAATACAAAACATTTATAATCATTCTTATTAAAGTCTTATTATTAATACATATAATATTTAAAAACGTTAAACCTCAATAAATAGTACTTCAAATCGTAAAACAGTATCGACCCGGTGTACCAAATGGCAAAATAAGTAATTAAAAAAAATTCAATGCTATACAAGGTTCGCCGAATCAGCAACCAATTTAAAAAGTTTTTAAATGCACAAAACAACATTTTACATTGCTCATTGTTGTTGTTATTTTTGTTGTTTAATTTTATTTGTGAAAGTAAACCCCACTCTATTGGACTAATAAGCGGTATTACAAAAATCCTTGGGTATTTAAAAGTAATGAGATTAAAATAATAGGATCAAGATCAACAGTGCTATCAAACATTCTGGTACACAAAGCTCCAAAATCTATTTATGTATCTAGTTAGAAAGGCAAGAAAAATAAAATCAGATAGAGTTGTAACAACTTCATCAAGAACTTCCAACAGCTGCTATGAACTAAAGAAAAGTATGAATTGATTTGGTTTCTAAACCACAATTCTAAAGCCTAAAAACATAGATGTTGTATAAATATTAGATATAAGTACACACGAATCAGAGACTTCACCTCAATAATATATTCATGTTACATAAAAAATGAATAAAATAAAATAATACTTACATTTTCTTGGAAGATTGTGACAAACCCTCCTTTTTCTTGATTGAAGGAACCTACCGCTAATAATGGTAAAGAGCTGTGCCATGATCCGATAGTCGAAACGATGTTATTATCTAAAAAATTCAATTTTGTATCAATGTACAGAGTCATATTTTTTGTTTATATCTTTAACAGTTTATTTTTTCATATTTGTTTATAACTAATATAAGCTCAATAAAGACATATTCTCCCTAGTTGCTTTATATATTATAATTCTCTTGTGGAGAGCTCAGTCAGATATAAAATCAAATTAAAATTTTAACTTTTGTTTTGAAAGTTTGAACTTTGAATCTGTTTGGTTGACATCATATTTTGTTGCCATGGTAACCATACCAGAGATGCCAACTCCTAAATATAATGTTTCCTGAGAATCACCTTTTAATTCCCAAAAATACCGATTAATACGCCATAATTTAAGTTTTTGTTATACTCTCGGTTGATAGATAATTTAAATAAAAAATTAAAATTAAGAGTCGAAAAAAATATGTATTTGCCATTAGCTACGGGTAAAATTAAGGTTCAAATGGATATGAATCTCTTAAATAGTAGGATATGTGGTAGGATATCAAAGATATCGTTTCTTAATTAAGGACAGTGTAATCCTGTAATCAGAAACTTCCTGAGTCAGAGATCTGTTCTTTTTCTTAAATGGCAACTTGACAACAGTGGACGGTGGACGGCATGTGGACGGGCAATTGGACGGGATACTGTGGATCTGTGGATTCCGCCAAATTGCCAATTCAGAAAAGTCAAACAGCGTCTTACGATTGCGACTGAAGGACTTGTATCCATGGTAATGAATAAATTATTAAAAAAAAAAACAAACAGCGTCTATGTCTGAACTCTGACGTCTGTCATTTGTAAATTGTAATGGTAGGTAGGTACTTGATTTGTTGCATTTTGGAAAACAAATTGAATTTACAATATGTATAAAAATTCTACCGACACCTATACATTATAGTGCTTTCTTTCTTGCTATCTAATAATAAAATAGTTATAATATCGATTCTTTATTTTCATACTTACCAAAACGTTCACCGAGACCGATCACACAACAAAATGTGGTTCTTAACTTCCGAACATGATGAAAGAGTTATTTATGTGCTTGAGGATAAAAAAATTATCATTGGCAGAAGCGTCGATGCACAGAACTGTAATTTTGCAGTACCTGATGATCCTTCATTAAGTAGAAAACACGCAACGTTATCACTATCTGATAATGATCTCGTTTTACAAGATTCAGGATCTAAATACGGAACTTACTTGAATGATAGTTCTGAAAAGTTGGAAGGTGATGTTATTCATAAACTAAGATCTGGTGATATTGTAAAATTTGGGAAAATGAATTGTGTGTGGAAAGTTAATAAATTAAATTTTGTGACTTGTACTTCCACAATCAAGGGAGAAATCCTTCAAGCATTGAAAATAAACTGGAATAAGCTAGGCGTCAGTTTCAAATCTGAATGGGATGATTCGTGTTCTCACCTAACAATGCCTGCCATTACTTTAACTATTAAAGTAGTGCTTGCATTGGTACAAGGTTCATCTATTGTTACACCAGAATTTTGGACCAAATGTATTGAAGCTATCAACAATAACTCTACACTCCCAAGCTCAAATGATTTTGTTCCCCAAGTAGTGGAATCTACACTCAATAAGGAAGCTGTGTCATTTCTTCCTGATGAGAAAAGAAAATTATTATTTTGTGGAAAAAAATTTATATTTTTTTCAAAGAGGCAATTAGAAATGTATAAATTGGTTCTCAAAAAGAGCTCTGCTACACCTTTATTATTAAGTGAAAGTAAAATGACCAAGTCTGCTCTTTGTGAGCAAAATGTAATTGTTATTCAGTACAATATAACAACCACTTCTCAAGAGTCTCAAGCTCAAAAAGATCAGATAAATGATATAGTAAATTACTTAAAATCAAATAAAAAAAGAGTTATAGCTGATGCTGAAATTGGACTAGCAGTACTTTATTGTTCAACTAA
>CAJQZM010031538.1:0-18351 GCA_907164665.1 Colias nastes | reverse complement strand
TAATAATAATATAGATAATAAACAGATAAATAATACAAAATAGTAGAATGTACATTAAAAGTTGTCAAAATAGTCAGTACCCAACCAGGGATCCTCACAGATTGCAACTTCCAATTTGTCGCACTGCTTTATGTAGCAAAAACAGTCATGTTATGAGTGCGAAGATATATGTATAATAGAATCTCAATGGCATTTAAGGAATTGCCCATGCAATTGTTTAAACGTAAATTAAAAAAGTGGCTGCAATCGCATTGCTTTTATAATAGGTATAAATGAGTTCTTTGCTTGTAAACACTTTAGTGTTTGAATAATGATAGAAAAGGTAGATAATAATAATAACTGTAATGTAAAATGTTAAAATTAATCTAAAAATATATTGTATTTTAGTTAGTTAAATACACATAAATATTTGTATGCCAGTTTGCTGGCGAATTGTGCGGACTGTATTGTACCTAATATAATATTGTAAAACCTTGTAGTTAACCACAATTCCTGCAAATAAATTATTTCATTTCATTTCATTTCATTTCATTTCATTTCATTTCATTTCATTTCATTGCTGCATGCAATTTTAAATTAAATAGTATGTAATCAAGTGACTAGAATTATTTTTTTGAAAATATATAAAATTTCGCGACACATCAATTAACAAAAATGTCATATTTTATTTCTTCATCCAACTTAATACCTACGTCATTTGTGCAAGAAATGAACATGATAGTAGGTATATATAGTAGTGTCACAGTATTACAATATAAATATTTTCCGTAGTGTTTCATACTGGCGCTTGTGTTAAATATTCAATGAATGTAATGTAGTAAGATTTTGTAACAACAAAAACCTAGTCATGAAATGTTACCAAATTTTATTTAATATTTTTGTACCTACATTTTATCAAACATAAGTTAATAAGTGATGAGAAGAGCTTTATTCTTTATAAAATAAAATATTTTCTGTTTATAAAGCCCCGTCAGATTTACTTGTCCCGTGTGCATTAACATTTACAAAATCAATATGAAGTTAATCCGTACAAGCGAAGCAAAAATAAAGTTATAACTTGTATAAGCTTTGTTACATTTTAATATCCAAATGGACTGATATTACTGATTCCCAAAGGATTTTTTTTTATAAATTTGCAATCCACATTACAGTAACGCTTACGACGATAATTTTAACTAAAAGAAACATTATTTGAATTGTATTGTTAGTCAGACAATATAAATTATAACATAACACATACCTACATTTATACTTTCAAAAAAGCTCACCATAAACACTCGGTTGAAAACTGTCCACAAAAAGGATGATAATATTATCATTCCAAAATTAAACATTAAACTGATGAAATTCGCAATAATTTCAACGAGTTTGTAGGGTATCGTTTCAAGATGTTTATTTAGTTACAAGATACTGAGTCTAAATGGAATTTTCCACAAGACGGTCTATTTATGACAACCCATCAACCGTCTGCTTTAATCTTTTCAAATAGCCCTTTAATAAAATACCTCTGAAATTTTATAAAGATATATTTCACGAACGACCATTCTTCACTTCCGGAACTAAAATCGCTTCAATCTCAAACGAAGTCAAACGATTCAAGCAAATCGTGTATAAATTATTAAATTCCCTGAAACTTTGCTTTGAGTTAAATGCGATACTGTGTGCCTGTGAGGATTATGTGTATTATAATATTATTAGGTTTATTTATTTTATTTTATTTATTTATTTTATTTAGAAAACAAGCTTTCACATTTATTTAAAACACAATTTTGCGATGCGAAACCTTACGAGGTTTGTAGCAAAATTAATATTAAGCTCTTGAAGAGATATGTTGTAAATTCATATGGGAAGTTTTATAGAAATTGTGTGCTCAATGAATCAATCTATTTAAGCAAAGCATATAATATATATTTTCCCGAATTCTATATCTAGAGTAAATAGGTATGATAAATAGACTTTGCTTACAAGAATGAACATAATAAAATATTGATTTCTATGAACTTTTTCTTAAAAATAAACTTTATAACAGAGCAATCTGCCAATTCTGACGAAATTTTATCATAGTTTGTTTTCTTACTATTCAATAAATTTTACTTTATTTTCATTTCATCTTAATAAAAGGACTAAACATTCTCAATCCTCTCATAATGCTTTTTATAATTCCTCCAAAAGCTTACAATCAATATCCATATTTCCAATTCATATCCGATCCAATCGAACAGAGAGAACAGAACAGATGTACGCCGATCATTAACGCGTTGTACATAAAACCAAACGGTTAGAGAAATTCAGATGAGCGTTCATTCGAGGTTGGGTCCCGATCGTGACGTGCATGGTTGGCAGTGGGTACGAACCCTTTCTGATTCCTATTCCAACCTTGTGCGGGCATCAAGCGACCTAAGTGCTCGTAGTGATAACAGAGTTCTCGGGTATAAGCCTATTGTGGAGGTGCAATTATTTTTGCTCCTTAATACCATGCTTCAGGGCGTAAAATAATATCCGTGTTGGAAGGAGCGTCTTTGTTATGAGAAACGTGCTTCAAATGATTACACAAACTTATGCCTTTTTTAATTGCCTGATAATCGCTTCGGTAAAACATGAAGAAGAATTAATTCATTTTGCTTTTTAACTTTTATCGCAGTTTGGTTTGCAATGGATTTCATTTGATCTATAAATTTTATGTAATTTAATTGATTCAATATTATTATTTACAAAATTAATTACTTCATATTTATAGGTCACTGTGTCACCTCATAGCTCCAAAGGTTATATTAAATCGTATACAATAGATGTCTGTAACCCCAATACCCATTAAAACTTTCCTAAGTAAGTTTTAGAGTTTCAAAGTCTCAGCTTATCCTAAAACTTGCGAGACATGTGCTAGGGCTAGGATCAACAAGATCTGAGTTCTTTACTCTAAACGTCGTGTACAGGCTGAAACTTCCCATGTATTAGCAATTCAGGATATTAATGAATTATGTATAATTGTGTACAATTATAGTGCAAACGATTTTAACATAATACTTTAGTCGATGTATCTAATCAATTAATCATGCTGTAATATGAAGTTTAATCTTAGTGAAATTATTCGTCCGTCTATGAAAATATTAGAAAACAATAAATCTCAAAAATAAACTCTACATAATGTCGTCTAAATTGCATTTAGACTTATCTACATCATAATCAAAATATGGTCAAACAATTTGATACGCCTTTCCAACCAATTTACCGTCTGAATTTTAATTGTGTACGAATTCGCAAGGAATCACAATCGCCATCATATATTTCCTTGGGAACCAGTAGGCGGCTATTGTTCTGTCACTTGGCTAGGCTGGCACGGAGCCAGGACGCACGCAGTGCTACGAACAACTCTTAATACCCTGTATCGGTTAATCAACCCAATGAAGGTTTCGCAATAAGAGTTTGTTGTGACCATCGCGGAATTAGCTTACAAATTAATTTGGATATACGCCAGAACTAACAGTGTACAGCAAACGCATTGTTTCTGTGTGAAATTAAAAATAATGTATGGAAATGAGGTTAATTTAGAGGCTGATTTGGTGGAATGTGGCCTCCGTGCTTACATTTATATCCAAGCATATTCACAAGGTTATTCATTCTCTTGGAATAACATACGTGCATATCTGATACGACCATAATAAAAATAGTTTGATTTACGTAATTTCTCAGTTCCAAAACATTTAACACGTTAATTATCTTTGGATAGGTACATATGGGTATGTTCATAAATCAATTCAAACACACATTCATTATGATGCTTTTTAGCCCTTGATATTGAACTTATTTGTGCAAACTAATTTGTTTATTTATTTATTTATTTATTTATTTATTTATTTATTTAAAAAATGGCTTACCAACTAGATACATAATTTTTTGTTCAAACAATTCAAAATTAACTTAAAATACACATTAGTATTTACGTATCTAAATTACAGGTAGGCACCGCTTTAACAATTTTTCATAAAAATTAAATTATAAATTGAACTAAAAAGTAAAAACTTAAATTTTATACAGTTTGTTTAAAGTGTTAACAATATGCTTTTTGAACGAGCTTAGTTTTGAAAAATAAATATCTGTGTTATGATCAACTGTAAATATTCTATTATATAATTTTAAAATAAGTTGTAACGGGGAGTTCGAACCATATTTATTTTTTGAAAATTTTGTGTACATAGGGCAAAAAGTACTTAGCCGACAATTATAGATAGGCACCGAGAGACCAATTTGCGACAACAGTGATGGACAGTCTATCTCATTGTTCAATAATTTATGTAGGCATATTAGCTGTGACGCGCTTCTGCGCGCTTCCAAAGACTCCATTTTAAAAAAGTTTAGCTTTTCGCTATAATTTGTAAGAGTATTGTTTTTGGTGATATAACTTAATCTATTAATAATTTTTTTTTGTACTGATTCAATACGAGTAATATATTTTTTATAGTAGGGACACCAGACAACTGAATTGTATTCAAGGTTGGACCTTACGAGAGAATTATAAAGTATTTTCATAGCGAGAGTAGATTTAAAATCCTGTGTATTACGAAAAATAAAACCTAGCATTTTAAAACTTTATAGTAAAATTAACATAAGAATTAATTTTGCTCTATTTGTTCCTCCTTGTATAAGAAATGAGCACTAAACGTAACGTTTACGGTGCCATTTAAAAGAGTGTGCTCGGGAAATTTATGTCGTTTTGAAGTAATAACTCCACAGTGATCGTTGCTTTATCGCTGTTCTTGTTTTACGCGTTATTTGGTGATAAAGTCTCTTCTTCCAAGTATAGGGATTATAAAATAAAAATATATAATCCTGAAGTTTTAAGTTTCAATATCGCGAGGTAAGTGGGAGCTCAATATCGCCAGGTGTTGCAAATTATTTTTTCAGAGAGCTTTAAGTGTTTCAAGCCCTAGCTTCCGGAAAACTGTTTCCGAGATTTATGAAATTATTTTCGCTATTTAAAATGAAACGGTTTAAGTTAAGAGGCATAATTTAACACACGTGTAAGTTATCATTTTCACATTTAATGTTTTTAGAATCATAGATTTTTAGAACTCCACTATAAAATCTATTTTCCCTCATACTTGAATTAAAAGGTACACATTCAAAATGTCGTATAAATGAAGTATTGATATTTATTTGGTAATTCCTTCATTTGAAAATGGAATTACTATCTCCAAGCCTACGAATTGATGTTTGCAATTTGAAATGTTCTGAATAAATATTTCAAAGCAAACGAGATAAATCCGCGTCTTTTCTTTGGTATAGGATCATATCTCTTTAAGCCACCTGTAATTGCCTGACCGCTTCGACAAAATTTCCTTATTTTAACATTGCTTGGTTCCAAATTGTATCCATTAATTTTCTCCGAACTAAAGTGTCAAATTTCTTTGTGCACTATGTACATTCAGGGGTAATTAAAAATTGTCGTACCTAGATACAGACATATGGAATGTATATTTGTTTTTGTTTTATGCCCAAAAATCACATAACATTGCTTTATTTAGTAAAAAAAATTATGCTGCACACTATGCTTTAATTTCTACGTTTATTCCTTATAACACAACATTAACCCTAGAAGCCTAATCTATATAGAACGTACACAAAGCCTTAATATACGTCTCAGAGGCGTACACATATAAAAGCCCTTATTTTAGGTATATTGTTTAATTTTTATTTTTTTAATAAAGCGGAAATTTGAATTTGGGAAATAAACTAAAAATAAAACCACACTGTTATCAATTATAACAATAATTACAGTTGTTTGTTACAACATAAAAAACAATGTGCATAAATTGGAACAAAAATATTAACTTCTTCAAAATCAACTAAAACATATATTATTTTTATAGAGTATCAATTTTTTTTACGCTAATTATATATTTTTAGATCAAACATTACAACTAACCAGTCTTTAGAGGACTAGATTAACTTTAGGAATAGACTACACATAAATCAACCTTGTGCTCGCCACACACAGATTTTTTTCATTTATATACACTCTTAATTTTGACATTCATGGTTGGATTAGTTTCTTCAGAGGGCTCAGATTCTTGAAATGACGCAACAAATTCAGACACCTCATAATTTTCGTCCTCGCTTTGAACGTCGTCGATAATCTGGTCATCCTCAACTTTGGAATCTGAATCCTCGTGAGGACTGTCTTCTCCGTTGAAAATTGTGATAATGTCGTCTTTATTTAATATATTGGACCGTAACATATTTATAACTGAAACAATGCCGAAAAAAGATATAAAATACACGAAAAACAATCAAAAGTAAAATCACTTAATCTTAGTTAAAAGTGCACAAAGCCTAAACATACGTCTCGCAGGCGTGCAATACTTCGATAAATCAAAAATGGCGAAACTTACCATAACGATACAGGCACCGTCCTCTAGCTCCCGTCGACCACTGAGATAACTAAAGAGTACGACGCGCTAGCTTTAACCGTTAGAAAGATACATCCGATATTCGAAATCGTGTACGCCTCGCAGGCGTAGATTAGGCTTCTAGGGTTAAAAATGTGTCCTAATTATGGCACTATGGCAACTCATTTATTTTTAACCTGTTGCAAGCTTTTTGCTTTTTTCGCAAACATTCTGAATAAAAAACTGAAAGCGAAAAACTAAGCGAGGCGAGAAAGGGTTAGCGAATGAAACATACTATTCACACACGAGTTGTACCGAGGCATTGTTTTTATTATGAAAAAGCATTGCGGGCTTTTTGTTCTTTCCCCTTGTTAGAATGATGATAATAGAACCCTTTGAAATTGTGCGAAGTGCCGTTTAAAACATCGTTCTCTGAATGGAAATAACTTTTTTCTTTGTAGGTGTTGTGGTGTGTATCGTCGAATGTCCTTTTTGTAGCTGCTTATTTAATTTATAATCCTTTTATCCTAAATAATACGAAATGAAGCAATACATACATGCAGGATAATAATTGATGGTTAAGTTCGTAGAGCTTATAATTATGAAAGATTCTGCTATTGGGTTTTAGAAGTAAATACCTCTACTAAAAATATTTAAAAACATATATGATTTTTTACGTGCATATAATTTATTTACAGTAATCTCTAACTGGACGCATTGGACGCTTGAAAACGAAGTATAATTCAATTACCATAATTATTTATATAGGTACCTCTCGTATTTACAAAAATAAGTTTGTTACGATTTGCCTTCCTTTTCTGATATAAAATCAACGATTAAAATACGTTGTTGTTTGTTAAAGCAAATAAATGATTTTTTTACACTAACTAGACCACTCAATTAATTGAGAGCCAAATGAAATCAGTCACTGTCACACAAATCTTTCAGTAGTTCATTTAGCAATGAAGCAGCATCATCTTATTTTGCTTTATTATTTGTATTTAAATGAATCACTAATTTATTAAATATATTTCCATTAAGTTCAAAGCGATTAAAATATTTGTGATGAATATGATAAATAGTATCAAATTAGGTTATCTATTAAAAATATGATTAGTAAATGCAAATACAATGTTATTCATCTATCACATCTTAAACAGTGAATAATTTGTAATACATAGGTTTATAAAATAGGAAGAAAGAAAAATGTAGAAGGCAAAGAATAAATCGAATATAGGTACGTTCCCTACGCTTGTGTTAAGTTTACACGCAGTAAGTACAAATAGAAAATATATGAAAAAGTAAAAGTCGTTCTTAGGGTAGGTTCGCTTTCACGGTATTCATTCAGCGGAATATGATTGATTATGCAAATAGAAACTTATGCTTCGTCGAGTTTCGTGGTCATAACTCTGTAAGTGAATTGGACGCCTGAAATCCATATTGGAATATCAAAACCCATCGCGAGCGGGAGGTTGTGACTTTTATTGCCTGAGTTTTCTACAAAACCGCTGCCAGTATTTCTACCCTCTTGATAAATTATGTTGTTTTCGCCAAGCCTGGTTGTTTGTTCCCGTCCGTTCGTGGTGAAGTATCTATCAGCTACCTACTAGCCGTTTTAGGGGAGTTGCAAACATCCCTGGCGCCATCTTGCGTTTAGTGGATCAAGGTTATGAACACAAAATAAAAGTGTTTACGCCTGTTTATGATAATAAAACCTGTAACCTCTTATTTTTCAATTTTTATAAGGTCGTTCTTTTAGCTTGATATTTTAAATATCATTTTGTAGTTTTTTAATTTTTAAACATTGCTTACATAATACATTATATTTAAATATTGCAAATTATATTTGAATAAATATAAGTAATGATTTGAATAAGACCAAACATGGAAAATATTGACCACTAAAGATTTCACATTGTCTCCTGCCCCCCTAGCCAAGTGGCTTTCTGTTAGCGTAGCGTTCAATAGAATAGACTACGAATGTATGAGATTGACGTAAGCTGTAGATACGTACAGAAAGCCACTTGGCTAGGGGGGCTGGTCTCCTTAGTTATTAATGATAGGATGGATATTAAATATTTATAATTAATTATAATTAATTATAATACGTTGTAATAATAGGCGCGCTAGATTAGGTAGTGTAACTGCATTTACATTGCACTTATTTTACGTTTTGTAAAATTATTATCAAGAAACAATAATCAATCTAATATTATTAAGCCTAGTCTTAAATTTAAGACAGCCTGACATTAAAGAAAGAGGACATGTTTAATTATAATCGAACATAAATATCATTGGGACAACTGTGGGCTTGCGGGTCGAATGAAACGGAACGAGGTTTTAGCATAGGAGTGAAAGAAATGGATATAGGGATTGGCCTCGTTTGTGCGTTATCAAAACATTGTTCAGAGAATACGTAAAAGAATATAGATATCCTACAGTCTAAAGAACATAATATAACATAAGAGGTAAACCGAAATTACATGATGCCGAATAATGTAACAAAGGGGAAAGTAAAACGGGAAAACATCTATTATTAACCATCTCATTCCAATAAGTCAAACAATATTTCTATTAACTCTCGGGACTTAAGCGTTCAACAACCAAGTTTGTAATTTCATGACCAAGACATGAAAGAAAAGTATGTGAACGTATATTCTTATAATCTACTGTGTATTATTTATACAATAAATGGAAGGGAACCTATTTGGTTTATGCAATAAGCTTATTAAGATTTGTGAAAGATGAACACTGAGAAACTCATATATAAGCTATTATAAAGTTTCGATGGAAACTTAATAATTATCGATTTTCAAGCGAACTGCATTCACGCTCTATTGCATTGGACAGTGAGGAATAATGGCTGATTATTTCCACAAATGGGTTCCCAAATGCACTTTCTAGGACTGAAACGAGGTTATGCAGTAGAATACATTATACATATCTACTTAGGTATGTGTATGTATAATGTAAGAAATAAGAGTAGGTATGTGTTAAAGTGACTTTTAGCGCATATTTGTATACCTTTAATACCTGCGAATAAACGTTTTACCGTGTTGATGCCTCATATTTGAGTAAAGTATTACATTATGCCATTCGATAAATTTCAATAAAGGGCCAAACTCTCCGTTAAACCGCGATTAAATCTCGTAGTAACAATAAAACTGTTGAGAAAAAAGAAAAGACGAGCCGAAGGGCACACACGGATCCGTCATAACCTGAGAGACAAGTTTCAAACTTTCCGAAGAATATATTAAAACTTTATCAAAGCAGAAAGTTACATTTCCTTAGTACCGTGGGATCTGTGCAAAGTCGTTCTCGGGGGCACAACTCTGGATATATGGCTAGTTTGTAGACGACAGATTCAGGCGTCGAGTTGAGAACTACTTACATGATTAATTATCGAGTTTGAGACGCATCTGTCGTATTAACTCTGATATATGAGGATGTTATTAAATTTGGTATACGTTGGTTTGTAATTATCAATTTAGTTAAGCACAGCGTGGGGCTCTATGGTCTTAGTTACAGCAATTGATTAGAGACGTTACGCATAATAATATAGTGTTAGTAAACACGTTTCGCGTTCACACCCACTCGGCTCCCTTGTTCCGGAAATCACACGAGAACTTATTTCCACAATAAACAACTATATTATGTTCGTACTTATAACAGAAACAATTTCAAAAGAAGATTGAATCATGAAATAACTGCCACTATAGGTACAAGGAATTTCCATATTACATAGATATTAATTACATATTACTATTTAATCACACTAGTTGATATTCCGATTGTCCATTAATAGAAGGACATTTATATGGGTTATAATATTTGGTATAATAATAATCAATTGGCCATCCCTCTGGGAATTGACCTAACGCTTAATATTTAGATTAATGGTTGTATTGTTAGACGTAACTTGATTTAATATTTTTGTAGATGAATAGTTGTCAATGTAGTTGTCATTATTTCATGTCTGAACATGCTTAGCTGTCGAATACTATAAAAAGCCGCGTTCCTTTGACTCGTGGCGCATTCGTACGAATCGTGCCTAGGGGCTCGGACGTTGTTTATACGACGTTCGACCCAACTACCTTCACTTTGCTAATAGTCGTTGACTTGCTGCGATTTGTTATCAACTACCTACATCAATTAGGTAGCTGTGTAGAATCTCAGTACATTCTTATTACATTCAAACTAATATTTAACCCGGCCTCTCGTGTTTATTTCTTATAGTATATTATATTATGAAATCTATTATTTTCTTTGTTACTTTAAAATTATAAGACAATTTCATTTATACAGCTCCTTCAGCTTAAATTACATTTTATATTTTAGAATTAATTTTCCTTGATAGGAACAAAGAAATGTCTAGAACCCAGTCAAAGTCTTGATTAAATCCTTTCAAGTGAGGAATTAAAAGTGAATACTTCTCTCCGAGCTCTACTGAAAAGGTTGCTTAATCTATTTTAAAAATTTAATAACTTTCATTATTATTTTCACGCACACTTTAACGCATTATAAATGAGCAAACGGAAGAACCGCTCACAACTTTCACCAAACGAAAAAACAAAAGAGAATAACAAAAAACTGTCTTTTGATTTTGACTTTATTTTAATTGTTTTTGCATAACTAAAATAGACCTTTAGAAATACGATTGCATTATTTATTAGTTACCTCTGAATCGAACATGCATTCCTGAAAGCTAATGGAACAGATTTGATAAATCAGATCATTTAGTAGCCGCTCCAACCGAGACAAACAACTATTTTGTACCGAAATACGTAGTCCTAAATTATTCCGAACCGACAAATAGCAAATTTAGGTTAATGGCACCAGTAAGCCTTCGTCACTCCTAATCACACACTCGGTTGGCTCTCAAAGCAGCAAAAGACCTCCAGAAAATTCAACAACTCCCTAACACCTAATTAGTGTGGATAATTGTATAAGCTCTGGCAATGCCGATTGGAATGTCATTAAGAAATATGAAAGACAATATTTACTTCTGAGATTCTCATTACCGTCGCGTCGCGAAAAACACTTGAAATGTGATATTACCATGTTGTTTCTTAACCCCGATAATTCGAGGAATAGGGATATATATTTACTTATATTGTTTTGATTATATCATTTATACAACACTTAACAACGGCGTTTTTGGAAAATTCTTGTGAAATCCGAGCAATGTTTGGAAGACCTTCTAGAATATAAATCAAACCTAAAATCCTATTTTAGAATAGCATTACACACACAGACACTATGCACGCCTATGAGCGGTCTGATTCACGTAACACGTTACCATTAGATATTCTGTATACCTACTTGTGTTAGCAAAATAAAGAACTATTTAGAAAACATCATCGATACAAATTATTTGATATTAAAAATGACTAACGCCATATTGTATTGATTGATGTTAATCAACAAGGTACTTAATTGTTATTGGCTTCATAATTCTGTGTACTTTTCCGTTGCTATATACATAGCTATGCATAGCTATGATAGATGTGGTAAACAGTTGGTGCCAGCACTCCTTTTATCGCGACGGTAAAAATCAAATTACAAAAGGCAGTAAAAATCAAAGCATTAACATTTTTCATTTTAGTATTGGTACCAAAACAAAAGCCGGGAACGTGACGTCACCTAAATGAATCTTGCCTCCTTTTTTGACTCTACACCTCGAATATACACCTCTCATTCGCACAATGGGGAGGCAATTGACCTATTTTCGGCGAGCGTGCAATAATTTCACGAAGGGTGGACTAGATTCGACTGATCTACGACGTTGCACATCTCGCCACAACAATAAACGACTTACTTTTCTAGAGTCCCTTTATTTTCAAGTACGTTGTGATGTTTTGAAGATATTATCGACATTGACTACACCATCTACACAATAAAACTTTAGATTTTTCAAACTAATATAAAGTTTTGATTAATTATTATATTAAATATAAAAGCTCTTGACGCTTTGAGAAAATCCTTTTCAAGTGTAAATTACTTAAATCCTCTAGTCCTGTTATAAAGCAAAAGTTCTAAGGATAAGTGAATGGATATAATAAGTGATTGTCACAGAGTGAGATTATAGCATAGATATACTTAGTATACTTATTATCATATTAGCATTGCACTTTTTTTCAGCATGGTGCTTGTTAGCAGGCTTTTATTGTAAAAAGTCGATTTTATACCCAGGATCTTAATATTATTTATTCCTTAAACCAAACAAATAAATTTTAGAATAATTCAAGTTCCATTTTGTTACAGAGACTATTATTCCAATAACTGAGTCAGAAAATGGAAATTGACAAATTAGGGCAAGTTCAAACTATAAAAACTGGAGCAACCATGGGTACAAACATAAGAAAACCATCAATATGGTTTATAACAATAAACCTGCTAATAATGGCTTGCCTCCAACTTCTTCCACCGTGACAGCAATAGGCTGAACGCGTAAACAATGCGGTATTTTAGGATAGAAAAATGACGTTACGTTACTAAATATTTTCTTTTTACACGTGATGCGAACCATTCCACCTTTGTTTGATTTGAAATATCAATACCGCAGAAGCAATAAAACCCACTTCAGCTTATGATATTGCGATCTGTTAAAGGTCTTAAAATAGCTCCACAGTATCATTGTATTGACTCTCTATAATCACGTTTGTAATGAAACGTTTTGTTGATGTTGTAAAAATGAAAGGAACTATCAATTATACATTGAACAATTTACAATCAAACACGCTGATTCCATTGAATAAAAAAACCCTATCAATTTTAAAAGTAGACTAAACAACTCACGTCAATAAACACTGATTAGTTCTAATTGCCGACGCAAATAGATTTCAAACGATATCAACGATCGAATATGTTTCATACAAGAATATAATAAAAGGTAGCGAATATACGCTGAAAGGAAGTAGAACGGCGCGTTATGCACGAGTGAGTTTGGATCCAATTTGGTGGAGATGCTGACTGCCTACCCCGCACCTTTCGACTCATAGTGGTCTTACAATTCGCTACATACGTAGCATAATTTCCCACTTTTATAGTTACCTACTTTTTAATCGAATATACCAAATGGTTCAGAATTAATTTACTAAAGCTTGTACGTTAGTACTGTTAAGTTATCTCTCTTAATTCAGCGTTTGCACATACTGAAAGCTATTTCTTGCCTGATATAATCCGTTCTGACCGTAAAATCTAATATCCGTAACATACTTCTGTGTACTGTTATGCGTGTGTATAATGTTAAATTGTGCATAAAATAAGTATCTAACAGCTTATTATTGGTTTGCATTACAAATAAAGGTTAATGGAGAGGATTAGGTACATCGAAACTATTGCATATTATAATATCTGTACCTACGAAAGCTACCACTCGCACGTAGGACATTTTTATAAATTTTAAATCACGACCATTGCGGAAAATGTCATCGTTGAATTTAATTTTATATTCTAAGTTTGTGTGGCTTATATAAACCGCGGCACGTGACCAGAGTGAAATCTGAGATCCTTATTATTATTGTTACATTTTTTTACGAAACAGTAAATGACAGGTTTTATCGTTAAAAATACAATATAACGTTTCACAGTGTGTAATTTTCTTACATGTTCATCAATAACAAGAAAACATGAAAGCTCAATTCGTTTACATGGGAAGATCATTCGTTGAAAATGTTTTCCGTGTTAAAATATTCTTTTCTCGAAGCGCTTCCGACATTTAGCAACTAGATAACTCGTATTTTACTTCTCTCTAATCTTTACATGCAGAGAAATCCTCACGCATTGCAACAAAAATACAGGTTGCCAAATAATAAGATTAAATAGAGTTCAAATCTCGCAAGTACATAAATGTATCTAGGTTTTCTTACGGCACAAAAAGCCACTCAGAGTATTGACAACGGACCAGTGGGCGGGGCTTAAAAAACATGGCTACGTATTGTGTGCAACAAAAGAATTAACCATAAGTTTACATTGAATTAGTGTCATCAATTTTAATTATTTATGTTTTCTATAAATGATTTTTTTCAATTTGTTGGATCATGAATGGATTAATGAATCCTCATTAATATCATTATGTTTTTTCACAGTATCCTTCTTTAAACTCCGATTTACTAGACGCTGATGTCGTGCCTCTATATTTTTTTTAGCTTTATTTGATTCTCTAGCAGAGCTTGGTAGATTACACGATGGAACACATGTTTTTTTTAAAGTCATCTTTTTAGTAATAACACCTGAAAAACAAATTTTTCAATTAGTTTTAGATTTATATTTACATTTATATTTGAGGTTAAACATTGTCAACTTACTTGGTACAATAAAATCATTCCTTTGAAAATGTAATGAACACACTCTCATATGCGGATTTATATTTTTCAATTTTAAAGCACGCTGCCAGGCTTTACATCGATCTACTTTTTCTTTTTTTCCGAAATAATTTTCAACATAAACAAAACTGCTACCAGGTTTAGGTATAGCATGAAAACTAACTTCTAAATTCGTATGAGATTTACTACCACAACCGTTCACCGCACAATAAACTCTACTTTTATTTTTAGTACGAAATTTTAAAGAATTTTTATTAATTTAAAAAAAAATTTTTTTTTAATAGATTCGGTAATATACTTGTGTACTTAAGTGCACACTAAAACTAGTTCTTTTTTTGAACACCAGGTGTCGTGACCAAAGTGGTCCGTTGTCATATGCAGCTGGGACGTCTCCAAACATCGGTGGAGCACGCAAAAAGTCGTGTATAACGCCATCTGCCTGCACTAACTAATAAATCTTTCCACACAATAATGGCGTATCTCTTTTTACTAAATCCAGTGTGTACGTGATGCGGTTTGGCTAATGCCCTGTATTATCCTGGTTTTAAAATATAAATCATTCGCGTCGATACCACGCTTTCATTTCACCGATTTTACTGCTAATGGATACAACAATCGTTTTTTTAACAAAAGAATTACAGTCGTAGCTTTTATTTCAGCGAAGTAAGCTTTGGTTATAAAATACATAATATTTTAATGCATGTAGCAATACGTTATGTTTACTTTGTACATTTTGTTCCGCGAATAATGGAAGAGGAGATTAGAGCTAGATAAAAAATGCTTCATTCACATTATTTAAATATGGATAATATGTTTTCCTTGTACTTAATAAAGTTTACTTCTTTTTATGTTACGAGAAACACAATTTGTAGATAAGGTGCTGTAAATTTATAGTTATTATGTTTCTTATCGAGTTATCAATGTATGGAGCATTCAAATCAAGATTAATAAACAATTAGTGCAAATAAACGTAATAAATATAACAGGCAACAACATATACTTAAAAACAACAGCAGAAAGCCACAAAGTCTCACAATAATTGCTTAGCATACATTATTTATCCCGAACAATAAGTAGAACGATCGAGGCTGCAAACGTTTATCATTTCTGCGGATGGAACAGGCATCTTCGAGAAACAACATAAATCATCTCAACCAGCTCTGATTCACCGTGACTGCTGCGACGCTATGCGCAATACGAATTAATACAAACAATAAATAGCTTCATTAATTTATCCTGACACTTTTGAATGAAAACGCTACGTTTTTTTCAAATTGAACTTGATTTATATCAATCGGCGGCGCTGTTACAGGTATAGATAAACTACGATAACATGGCGCGCCCCTCCAAATTACTGTTTCAATGTGTGTAGTGACATCCTTACGAAGGAGTTTGTATTGTAGTTGTACGTATTCGTCTTTAGTACTTTACGTCCAGATTTGTTGGTCAACTAATCATAAGTTGCCGAGCGCCCAAGACAACGCACGTGTCGTTTTCATAGAATACGTCAGTGCAGCGCCATTACTAATAATAATGAGCGATTAGAGCGTGACTAGTCGAGCAACAAATCCGTGGATTTGTTTTTGTTTGACGGCCGTCTCATTACGCACACATGCGTTGTGAATCTTGGTGGTGCATTGTAAATACTTTCACAAATACTTTCAAACGTTTTGAATTTTGGAGGGGCGCGCCATGTTATCGTAGTTTATCTCTAACATGCTATGAAGACTGTTTGGTGAATTTATGAAATTATACGAAACTCTATATTTTTCGTTTGTAGAGGCCTAAAACTATATAAATTTATAGCATACCATTCTTCACTACAGTTTTGTTAGACTGTTATTATTAACTAGACTCCTCATACATTTTCTTGAAAATTGTGTTTCCCTTGACTTTATCACATAACAAAACATAAATGATTAATAGGAATATTTAACTACGAGCCAATATATTAAGTATGTTCCCAAACATAACTTACATGAAGTAAGTTCAGCAAGTACTAGATAATTTTCCGATGTTAAAAGCAAATTCTCAAGATCAAGTAGGTAATGGCTATTCGAGTTTCCGATAAAGTTACGCAGGATCAAATTTTCTAAGTCATTAAATATTTGGAGTCGAGCTCTTCACTAGGAGTTCTTACTCTCCTTTATGATTGTAGTCAATAAATTCATCAAAAGTTCATAAATCAACAAGAAAGCTAATTTGCTTGTAATAATTGGTTATTTACTTTTGATACTTGATTAAGTTTTTTTCTTTTATGTTAATATGTATTTAAAATGTTTGTTTAATTCCTTTCGATAAACAATCTGGCTTCGTTTTATTTCACAATTATTTTTACTTAAATGAATATCTAGGCTCATTCTATAACAATAAGGCAATACAAAAGCAGGATTATCGGACCATTAGCTTTCCTTGAATGCATTTTAGATGTTAAGTTCATTTCAATGTCTTTCGGTCGTGTGCCAAATTGCACACATAGGTACGTATTAATTACGTCCGCATTGCTACAAATGCCGCCTAACAACAATAGTATTTCACGAATTGCTATCGCGCATTATAACCTCATTATACACACTTTGTACAATGAAAATAACCTATCGATGTATGTCTGGAAGTTTTGAATGAGCCGGTTTTATTTGATAAGCCAAATTCACTTGTAACGAAGAGAAATAAGCGATGAAATGAAAACATCGCAAACAGATCTCAATCGATATTGCATATTTTGATGAATGAAAATATTTAAATCAACGTATAAAATAAACTTACCGATATAAGTATATAGGTATATGTATAAAAAATTATAATCCTAATTATCTTTACCTCAATAAACATAAACAGACGTTCAATTTACCAACACTCATTGCAATATTTAATAATTTTCGATTCAAAATTAACTATCCTCTGTTTCATTTCTTTCTCCCATTTGTCAATAAGAAAGTGATAAAAAATTAAATCAACCATCATCTTCATTACACTACATGTTTTAAAAACCACTTTAATGATTCTAGCACAACAAAAGCCTAACACAGATATAATGAGATGCAATAATACAAAAACATACCCAAGTCAAAGGGCACTTCTTTAGAGGGAATTGTAAAAGGCAGGACGGAGGCGCGAAGCTTGAGGAATAACTGTTTTACGTACGAAGCAAGTGCTCGCTCATTTTAATATTTCCAACTTTTCTCAACCATAGAGTCATTAGGCGACGGTGAAGGCGCACGAGGAAACTGGGGCAGGATCTCCCCTTAAATTCTCTCGAGTCCATTGTTATATTTTCGTACCCACCCCGAGCTCTTTCCTTCATAATTTGTATTTAGAGAATTTGCTCGGACGTAATTTTTTATGAAAAGATTACTGATTTATTTGACGTTGATTGGAAAGCGCCTGTAATTTCTCGCCGTGACGCGAAATTCTTGTTCTCTTTATTTTATTTTTGAAATATGTTAAAGAATTTATCGATATCTAGATTGGCCACGTAGCCTGTATCCGTATACGGGCTTCGTGGCTCATGCCCCGCTTTTAACAATGAATTTCGATAAAGTGCGGCAAAATATTAATAAAAAAATCGTCGAAATTTTTCCAATATCACGATCATCAGTTCTTGAGATACCTACTTGAAATTTTGAATTATGCATGTA
>CAJQZM010031532.1:0-13063 GCA_907164665.1 Colias nastes | reverse complement strand
TTCCACTGAATTTAAAGAAAAACAAAACATAATACGCAGACGAAATTTATAAAAAAGTCATAAGATTTTTGAATATCCTCTGTTATATTAAAACCATCAAACAAGCTTTGTAACAAAATTTTATAACCGTGCCAATCTGCTTTTTTATAATTTTTTTAAATTTCGCAGCTGATTCTAATATTCCATACATTAAAGTGAACCCCAATCCTAGTAATAAGTTTAACCCAAAACCTTATTGGACTTCTCTACTTTCTAAGTTAGTTGCAGAACGTCGATTAGCTTTAAAAATATTCAGACGTAACCCTTCTCCACGAAATTTAGACGTATTACAAGACAAAATTCGGCTTTCTCAAAGAGCTTTACGCCAAGCCAGAAGTGAAGCATGGCACAAATTTTGTAGTTCATTGGATGAAACAATTAGCCAAAGTGACATATGGCGCAAGATGAGGTGGCTCAAGGGCCTCAAAAACTCACATTTTCATGTAGAAGAGGAGAAAGCCGTTAAATTATTAGAAAAGTTGAGTCCCGATTATGTTTGTCCTGATAAAATATATTTTGTGTCAAATAATGAAAAGTTGGAAGCACCGATTTGTTTGAATGAGTTAGAGAGCTGTATTCGACACAAAGATACATGTCCTGGTAGTGACAACATTTCTTATTTGTGAAGAAATGGTGGAAATAAAATAGCAGCGTAACGACACACTTCTTTATTTTGAAAGTTTTAACAAGAATGATCCACGTTTAGCAATGGCAAGCTAATATATAGGCTTATCCCCTCCGCGTGGCTGGCTGGTAGGCATGGCGGTGGCATGGCGGCTGGCAGGAGGGGATGTCAACATGGCGGCTTGGCTTTGACGGGGGTGACAGGCGACGTCACATCCGTTACCACAGAACACATATTATTGTCCGTTACACTCGGCCATCCTGAAACAGTTGTTCCCACAGGAACAACAAAAATAATTAGCTCTCTAATAAATCAATAAGATCTTCGGTTTCCATTTGCTCATCCGAACTGCTAGCACTATCAGAAACTGTAACAATACTTTTATAGGGCCTCAACGAATCTGCAGCTACTAACCTACTAAAACTCTTATACCCACGTAAACCCTATATACTTCTAATTTGGCACCTATCATTGCCCAATACTTTCGTTACGACATAAGGACCGGAATGCAAGTCGTCAAGTTTAGTGTTAACTTTGGATGCTGAACAAGTAGGTGCTTGACGCGTTAGCAATAAATCACCCTTCTTATAAATGTGAGCGGATTTTCGTTTCCTATCGAAGTTACGTTTCATTCTAGCGCTCGCTTTTAGTATCCTGACATTGCACCATATAAAACCAATCCGCTACTTCGAGACGATTCACGTTCATAGTGTCTACTGGATGTCTACTTAACGCATCTACATGTTTCATTCGTTCCCCCGGCCTATACTCTACGCTTATATCGTAATCTTGTATAGAAAGCCACCACCTTGTGATACGTGGTATAATGTCACGTTTAGTAAGCGTAGCGCGGACTGCTGTACAATCAGTAACAATCTTAACCTTTTTTTCCTACTATATATACGCGAAAATGACGCAAGGAGTCTACTACGGCAAGAGTTTCCAGTACATAACTATGATACATGCTTTCCTCTTTACTTGTCACCCTACTAAAATATAAAACGGGTCGCAACGTACCATCAATCTGTTTTTGTAGAAGTATACCGGCTATTCCTAATTTACACGCGTCAGTATGTATTTCTGTAGAAAGCACAGGATCGTACATAGCTAACACAGGCTCGGAACACAAACACTTTTTTTAATTGTTCGAAACTATTGTTTTGATCACTACTCCATATCCACGAAGCTTTCTTTTTAGTTAAATCGGTAAAAGGGCGGGCAATGATAGCAAAATTGTAAATAAACTTACGAAAATAACTACACAACCCGATAATTATTGACGCACACTATGAACATTGGTCGGTGTTGGAAAACGAGACACCGCTAATAACTTTGAATCGCCCGGTTGAATACCCTTAGCCGATATTTTCTGACCTAAATACGTTATTTCATTTTGCAAGAACGAACACTTACTCATGTTTAATTTTAAATTTTCTACTTCAAGTTTGACAAGTACCGCTTGCAAAATGTCTAAGCCTGACATAACGTCATTCGAGGGTAAGAGTAAATCGTCCAGAAATGCCAAAATTTCACGTTTACCATGTTTGTTTTTAACATTATTATTTTCAGTTCTACCTACAGATTCAACTATTTTATTTATCAACCGCATAAAAACGGATGGCGCGTTCGCTAAACCGAATGGAATACGAGTGTACTCGAAATGACCCTGAGGTGTTATGAATGCAGTTTTGTGTGTATCTTCATTACTAACACCACAGACTAATAATAATATACTACGTATACAACTAACACGTAATTATTGATGATGGCCTTGAACCATATCTAAACTCGTAAAATATTTGTGGCCCGCTAATTTCGAAACCTGATCGTCTATGTTTGGCAATGGAAATCTATCTTTTACGGTAATAGCATTTAAGGCACGGTTATCAACACACATCCTACTGTCACCGTTTTTCTTTTTGACTAAAATGACCGGAGATGCATAACTAGATTCAGACTCTTTGATAATCTCGGCATCTAATAAATCACTTTAGGCTGAACTACTGCTTGTTCGCTATGCGATAAGCGATAAGCGATAAGGCTGGCGGTAAATAGGCTGATTACTATTAGTAAGCTTTATTTTCATTTGCACTAAACCTGTGCACCCTAGATCTTTTGTACCATTAGCAAAACAATGTTTATATTGTACTAATAAACTGATAAGATCTGAATGTTGCTTATTATTTAACGGACCTATTTTTGTCGTTTAATTTTACACCTCCTATACATAAGTCAGTAGTTGAGGGTTGACCTATATTATTAGCATTATAATCGGCAAATCTATGGCAAGCAAGGGTAAGTACCTGGCTATTTGGCTGTAGTGGAGGCTCCTGGCAGCTTTCAGCCCTGGTTAGGACCTCTCCCGGCGGCCACACGATAACCTCGCAGCCCATGTTGATGACTTTGATGTACCCGTCTTCACCAGTGAGCAGGGTGGATGGAAGAGAGTAGGCCACTCCCTGCAGCCCATGATGCCGAGGCGGTGTAACCACACCGTTGCCGACCTTATTTCCGAGAACCCGCACTTGAATGATGGAAGAGCCAGGTGGAAGTCTCTCTTCGTTGACTGTGACGACTTTAAAGCGATCATGGTCTTCGATAGCCTCAATATCGCAAATGGGATCTTGAGTACGATTAAATTCGACAAGGCCTTTGTTAACTGTCAATGTCATACCTTCGCTGTTGATGACAGGCTGACCGATTATAAGATTAACATCGGCCATTTTGATGCTAGACAAGTAGGCGTGGCATTTCATGGTTATACCGTCAATTTCTAATTGAAATTCGACTTCTCCACGACTCGTTGAGAGTCCACCGGAGAATCCTTTTAAAATGACACTCGTCGGTTTGACATCCAATGACAATGCGTTCGATACTTGATCGTTTAAAACGTTAACTTGACTGCCGGTATCAATGTATGCTTTCACGTGGATGCCATTGACTTTATAACGACCTTTTTGTATATTTCATTATAAGGGCGTAGTACATTTACTTCTTTTATGTTGTCGGTTGAGATAGATCTTCTATTGTCCGTGGCAATTATAGAACAACGTGAAGCAATGTGTCCCCTATTTCCACATTTATAACATGTACGTGTGTCAGGTAGGGAGCAATCACGCAGTAAATGACCAGTTTTCTTGCATCTCGGACACGGGTCTGTTTCGACATTGGGCGGCATTGACTTTTTATCCGGGTGAGATGGCCTACTCACCAAATTTTTCTGAAACCTTGTTTCGATAGGTAAAGTACGGTAGTCGTCAAGTGCACATAAAAATCCTTCGTAAAGCTCTCCTGGCGTTTGGCATTGGAAGGCTCGAGCGTTAGCTTGTAGCGATAGTGGCAGACCACGAATGATACAGGAAACGCTGGCGCTATCGGATAACTTGCACCGGAAGCACATGGCGATTTTATCTTGATAGTATTTTGTCATCGTCTCTGTAGGTTGCTTCTTCCTTTGTAGTAATTCTTCAAGCATGTTTCCATAATCGCGATATCGAGGAAATGCTCGCAATAGCATATCCTTCCATTGTTCCCACGTGTAATCGTAGTTCTCTAGACGATTGTACCACTTCTTTGCTTGACCTCGCAGCTTATCTTGTAGGTAAAATGATTTAGTTGTATCGTCCCATCCATTTATTTCCCCAATTTGGTCAATTTTACGAATCCATGCTTGTACCGTGCATTCCTCACTATCAGGGTCAAATTCCGGGATTAAAGATGCAGCACGATGGACTTTTGACTTATTTGGAGCTTGGGGGTCATCTTCCAGGTTGCGTAAAGCCTTTACTACTTCTTTTTCCAGCAGATTCTTGAGCAGCTTCCGTGCAGGCGGTGAAGAAGTACCCTCATCTTCCTCCGACATTGATTCGTCAGGAGGTCGACAAATTTGTGGTCGATGTCGTTTCATACCACTTCTGAATGTGAAGAAATGGTGGAAATAAAATAGCAGCGTAACGACACACTTCTTTATTTTGAAAGTTTTAACAAGAATGATCCACGTTTAGCAATGGCAAGCTAATATATAGGCTTATCCCCTCCGCGTGGCTGGCTGGTAGGCATGGCGGTGGCATGGCGGCTGGCAGGAGGGGATGTCAACATGGCGGCTTGGCTTTGACGGGGGTGACAGGCGACGTCACATCCGTTACCACAGAACACATATTATTGTCCGTTACATATTCGATGATCAGGTATCTTCCAAGAAATGGTAAGATTATTTTAATTTCATTGTTTAATAGTATTCTCATGCACGGTGTTGTTCCTAGGCAGTGGAAAAATATTACGATTATACCGATCCCAAAACCTAGTGCTGCGTCCCAATCTAGTTCATCCTTACGGCCGATATCAATGATTTCCTGCATTTGTAAAGTTTTTCATGGCATTCTAATAAAGAGATTAGAGTGGTTTATTGAAAAAAACAGCTTTCTTTCTCAAGATACTACCGGTTTTAGGAAATGTAGGTCTTCCTTGGATAATCTATCGTTACTGGTCTCGAGAATACAAGGTTCATTTTCAGAAAGACTTATGACGTTATCGTGCTTCCTAGATATTGAAGACGCTTATAATAATGTTGATATAGATGTTATGTTGAGGCATTTAGATAATTTAGGGGTAGGATCTAAAATGTGTGGCTACTTATTTAATTTTTTGAGGGACAGAATAATAACTATAAACATTAACAATACTTCAATAAGTAGAATGACAAGTCGGGGGCTAGCCCAAGGTGATCCTTTTTCACCTATTCTTTTCAACTTAGCTACAATGAACATTTGTAAAAATATTATAAGTGTTTTCATATCCCAATACGCCGATGATTTCATTTTGTATGTGGCTGACAACAATATAGAAAGAGGACGGAGACTTTTACAAGGTGCTGTGAATGGTGTTTCTGAGATGCTGTTCGAACTGGGATTGGAAATCTCTCCAAGCAAAAGTAAAGTCTGTTTGTTTGGATATGTGCGTGAATCGTTTGGTTTATCAGTTAACAATTCTCCCTTAGAGGTGGTAGATAGCGTAAAGTACCTAGGATTATGGTTGGATAGTTCGTTGCGGTGGGGGAAGCACATAAATCATCTTAAGGATAAAGTTTTAAAAATGCTGAATGTGTTCAAAGTTTTGGTAGGACCTGGTTGGGGCGTACATCCCAGTCACCTACGGCGCTTATATATTTCAATGGTGCGTAGTAGATTGGATTATGGTAGTTTTCTTTATGGTAATAGCTGCAAAACACATTTATCCAAATTAGATAAAGTACAGAATGCTTATATGCGGGTTATTGGAGGTTTTATCAAGAGTACACCAATACACGTTATGGAGAGTGAATTACATATTCAACCCTTAAATGTGCGTAGACTCTATTTGGGTGGAAAATTTTGGTTCAAGTCAGCATCATTTTCAAATAGCGAATTAATTAAAGTTTTAGATAATTTGGGTAGGTTATGTAATAATTTATATTGGAGAAGGAAGAATAAACCTATTCTAATAACGATACACAATGAATTCAAAATGACGAACTTTTACAAAAGAACTAACCTAGGAATGTTTTCGCTCAATACATGGGTCAGCAATGTGGATTTGTCCAACGTAATTTCTTGTGATATTGATGAAACTATTGTATCCAAAAAATCTATGAACAGTTTGCTTTTAAAATCTACTTGTGAAAAACATCTAATTAAATATTATAGTAATTTTTATAAAATATACACGGATGGTTGTAAGATGGTTGATAGGTCAGGTTTAGCTGTTTACGATCCTCAAGACAATTGTTCTATTAAACTGAGAGTAACAGCAAAGGTTTCTATTATGTATTTAGAATTAATAGGTATAGCAGAAGCTGTATCGTATGTAGATTCACTTGATTCCGGTTTTTATGTGATCTTAACCGATTCTAGAAGTGCCCTACAGCACTTGATTAGCTGTACAAATAATGTTGAAGGTTTACCAATCGCTTATACAATTCTAAAAGATATATGTAAGATTTTGTCTTGTAATAAAAATATTAAATTACAGTGGATCCCATCCCACGTTGGATTATTTGGTAATGAGGTAGTTGATCGACTAGCTAATGAGGCAGCATGGGATGGACCACTATTTGAATGTTCACCAACATGCTCAGATATGTTACATTTATTAAAAAAGTATTGTAATAATATTTGGAAATTGTATTTTGATGAGCGGTCACTGTGTAAAGGAATATGGTACAAAACTATTCAACCCGGTCTTACTCGCTCACCATGGTTTTCTGGAGCAAAATTCAACCGAGCCGAACTAGTAACGGCGTTCCGTCTCCGTTCTGGACACATCCCACTGAACAGTTTTGCATACCTTATGAAGAAAGTTCCGACTCCTAGATGTTCTGAGTGTGACATGATTGAGGATGTGTATCATATTTTGGTGGAATGTGTTCGGAATGAAGCGGAGCGATATTCATTTACATCCGTAAATGGTATATACAATTTACGAGAGGTGGGACTGATAAATTCCTTGTTATCAAGTCCTACCTCTCATATCGCTAGAAAGTTGTATAGTTTTGTACTTAAAGGAATTAGTCGTAGGTCATAGATATTTTTAGTTTGTACCTTAGATTATTAAATAGTTAATATAAGATTAAGATGTTCCTATGGGGATGACATGTTCAGATTATGAACAAATCATCTTTTTAAAAATAAAGATTATAAAAAAAAAAAAAGGTATTTTACAATGAAAAAGTATGAAAAAGTACCTTCCTCGACTTCACTTTTACGATTACTCGAGTGAATATATTTTGGAAATTATGAATGCATTTAAGATATAATATCAGTGTACTTATTAGCTGGTTTGCGAGAGAGAAATCACACTTAGTTGTGTCACTAAAAGTAAAAGTCGTATAACGGAGGCGAACCGAAAACTTAGCTGTGCATAATCACGGCCAATCGTTACATAATTTTGTTGAGAGTTATTTTATATCGGTCGATAAACGATTTGAACACCTGCTTTAGCATATCAAAGAATCCCTTACGCTTATTTAAGATGATAAGGCCATTGTTTATGGTCATTTATTCACATACGACCTTCTTGGTAACCATCTTCTTATTGCATTCCATTCGAAATTTGAATTTTTGTTCGAATTTTCATAATATGTTATATGTTGTGATCATGGACGTATAAAAAAAGACGGACGGTATATCGCCTAAACATTGAGTGAAGCCTAGTAATGGCGGCGAAACATCCATGTGTGTGTGCCATGTTGCCATGGCAACAGCTGTCCTGATGACAATGGCGGCTGTATTTTTTTCTATAAATTTTGCCGTAATAATTTTGTCATTAAAACATAAAAGAAATAACTTGCTTCCCTGTGGAATGTAATCCCTTGTGTTTTGTTATTTAAAATTGTACTGTTGCGACACCATTTAACCACGCAAGACGGCATTTTAAATATTTTTTGTGAAACAGTGACGCAGTTAATCAGTCGGTAGTTCACGACGTAATGGCGGCCGACTAGCTTACTATGGTGAGAGTGTGTGCGTGTTTATTGTCTTTACACGATCGCTAGCTTACTATGGTGGCTTCACGTTGTTTGTTCGTAATACGGCGTCCGTCTTTTTTTATACGTCCATGGTTGTGATGTTTTGATTTTTTTTATATCATGATTATTTTATACTGAATTATTTTTTTCCGTGAAGAACGTTTTTAAAAGCGAGTAATTTATATAAATTATTTTGCGCAAAATAAATACATTTGCGGCCTAAATATTTAATATTGAATCGTTAACAAAATAAGATGAGCCAATTATGCCAAGGATAATAATTGCCTAACGTGTATTTTATATGAAGAAAAAGTTTATATATTCGCATATTAATTAGGTACTCTATGAATAAAATTTATGCCGCAAATATATTCAATCTCCATGCTTAAAAATTAAATAATCAATTAAAGGACATTCCAAATTGAATATTAAACAGGTTGGAATAGTTTTCTATTAGGATAAATACAAAAAAGTGTATCGATAAAGACTATAAAATTAATAGTCTAGAGACCTCAATAAAAATTAATAATACATATTTTTATAGCGTTTAGATAGATCGTTGGTGACGGTTATTTTAAAATATCGATATTATCTATAAAAAAAATATTTTAAGGTAAACGACGTAGGTAGTTAACTAATTTTATATCAAAGTAAACAACATAGGTATTATTATTAAGTATGTATAAGTAAATATGGCTCTAGATTTTCAATGCATACAATTATTAATACATAGTCAATAACTTTAACAATTTTCTTACTAGGTATAAGGTGTTTTAGAACAATTATGTTATCGCTTGTTCGAAATATTATTTATGTATTATTTAATATACATAGTTTATTACTAGTAGAAAATACTCACCGACGTCACGAAGATTATTCGAAGATTTTTGTGCGTTGGCCAGTAGCACAAGCGACATTAGGAAAACACTGGGAACGTTGTGTAGGAAAAACTTCATTTTTAATCACGATTATAAAAAATTACAAAAAAATAATAAAAAAAAAGAAGTAATTGTTTACGTATATAAATGTAGAATATCGAATAAAGGGCGAAGAAAAAAAAATTAAATTAATTTAGAATTGCGATTTCATTTTCACGTGAACGTCTGTTACCGACCGCGGCGCGTGCGTTCCGGCCTTTGAAATGTGTGGACACTGAGGCTGCGCCGGCTTCGATGCGATCCAAAAACTTGTGTCCGGTAGGTATAATGACCCAGTAATTACGTATCATCTGCTTATTATTCGCATACAAGAATACATATCTTCTATAATATGCGTTTTTAATTTTGTAGTTTTTATATGTAGGTACTCTCGCTGTTTCTCAAAGTTCTATTTATATGACTTAAGGTTGCAGTTTGTACATAGCTTACTTTATTTTGTTATGCTTAATTAATGTGCTGGAATCATAATAAAAAAATTGCTTATCCACAATGTTATCGTTACGCATAATCTTTTTACAAAAATTTCACCGACATTCCAGCAACCTAAAATATCTAATCATTAATTAGCTTGTACTTACTATACCTATTAATTAACTTGCTGAACAAAATATATATTCAGTGCCGCCTTCGGTAGGCGCCCAAATAAATGATGAAAATTCCTATGAGATTTACCTGGAATAGTGAGTGTACAGTAGGGTCATTTCGCCTGTTCGCGTCCACTTAGTGCAGTTGGAAAGTTTGAAGGAGAAAATAAAAATGTTCCAGTACAAATTTCAATGCAAAATTTATGTAACGTGTTCATTACATAGTCTATTTTAAGATTTACTTTCAAATGTGTTGGAAATATCATGTGGTTTTTATTTATCTAGAGTCTAGACAAACAGCAGAATTAGGCGTTTTACCCAGTTCGCGTCCAACAATTCCAGTTCGCGTCCACCAGCTTAGAAAAGGAATTAAGGGCAAGCTCCCTAAATTTTATGTGAATTTGCATCAATATTCTGAAACAGTCACACATACAATCAAAATGGAAATTTAGTATATGATTTATTGGGTCTTTTTCTTTTGATGTACAAGACAGAAACATAATTGTAACATTTTCGCTCGATTCAATTTTTATTCAAAAATGATGCCTTTTTTAAGGATTATTACATTTTTTTTAAGATTTACTTGGACTTTATGTCTAAAATAAATGTTAACAGTAAGAAAATAGAGTTTACTATTGAAGACCAAGATATTTTTTCTCTAGATCAATTATTACTTTAGTTATAAACGAAATAAGAATTGAGACTTACTTTTCGAGCTCGAACGCGATCAAAGAGCGCACGCGATATTCAACTTTATTACGGCTGTATTAGCGTCTAGTACCGTAACCGGTCTCTCAGTGCCAGAAATGAGAAAGGGAGCCTCCTCTTAAGAGTGTATTGGGTGATATTTTATCAGATAAATGCAAAAAAAAATTTGATTTTAATAAATTATTTATTTAACTACGAATATAGTTATTTAATAAAAACCGACCAAACGCGAGTGGGACTCGCACATCGAGGGTTTCGTATTAGCCTGTTGTTTTTAAATATGTTTTAACTGTAAATGATTATTTTTTTTCAATGTTTCCCTTATTTGTGCTATAAGACGTTGCTTCGAACCAAATTTCAAGTATCTGTGTTCACTTTAAGTACCCTGTAGGTTTTGATTCCCTTGCGAATGTCGAAATTTGTGAAAATTTGCAGGAAAAACGGCTGTATCTTTTGATTGCTTTGGCTTATAAGTTTGATTTTTTCACTGCTTCAAAGGACCGTAGACCGTATTCAATATAAATTTCAGCTTTGTACCTCCACGTGTTACTGAGAAAAAGGGTCTTGACAGAAAGACAGACCGACAGACGGACATACAGAAGGACGGATAACAAAGTGATCCTACAAGGATTCCGTTTTTTTCCTTTTGAGGTTCGGAACCCTAAAATCAACATTATTATTAATAATTCACTGTAAGGAGACTGGAAAAACCTATTTATATTTATCTTCTCATCATTAATAGAACTAAAAATTATTAACAAAAAACAAAGTTACGTTATGTAAATAAATAATAATCAGTTCTATTAAGAATTACCTACCCTATTTTTTAGTTTCTAAAGAATTAAATTTCTTTTTTGTTTATCTCATGACGAAAGATTTCGAAATCCTCTTCCATAATGTGTGTATACGTTTAATAAACAAGAAAAACCTTTTATTTCGGTAATAGGTATACTTACAGGAGAATGACCACGGGTGGTATCGGTAAAATTTTAGTTGTGCCACGTGTTCGTGATATTATTAATTCTTATTTGTATTTATAATGATCATATGTATCACTATTAAGTGTTAATTATTATACCGGTTAATTGAAATAAAAGTAAAAGTTTTTGTTTTGAAACATATATCTATCTCTCTTGCAATATTCCTTGCAGTGTTGCTACTCTCGTATATTGAAAATGCATTAACAATTACGACGCAAGTATTTTCAATTTAATTTGGTAAAATGATTTGCGGATTTTTAAATAATTGCTGATTTAAAAAAATGTATAATGCAAATAGTAACAGTATCTCAATAGAATAAATACTTGACAAATCAACATAAAAAATATCAATATAAGTATATTAAGAAGAGCTGGAACGTCAACACATTTACACATTGCACATTTTAGGCCGGGAGATACTGACACAAAATTTCGGGTCATTTGTAACAGGATGGCGGTCTAGAGGGGTCTTAGTACACAATGACAAAAAGAAAAATGATGGTCAGAACGCTGGTACCGGCGGACTAGTCGCGTGGGCGTTAGTCACACTCGTCGGATAAATAGCGAAAGTCCAACGATTTGTAACACAAAAATTTTAGAATTTACCGATAGCCCATAAAAAAGATGTAGGCGGTTTGTCATGCCATACTTTTACGATGTGACTTACAGTCCGCCATACCGACGTGAATGCGTTGATTTAAAAAAAACAATTCAACCATTTGTACCGGGCTAACTTTTGCACAGGTAACCATCGTCGTGCAGCCATTTACTAAAATCGCCATGCCATACTTTTCGGACGATTCCAAATGGTCGCCATACCGCGGAAAATCTGCAAATTTTTGAATTTTTTTTTCTCGCCAAACGATTTGTACCACCCTACATTTTTTTTTCAACAACTCCTGAATGATTATAAATAGAAGTGTGATAATGCCATACCTGTGGGAGGTGGCGAATGTGTGTAAGATTTTTTTCTTATTGTAAGATTTTATTCGTAGTTTGAACGATTTGTAGCAGTATGGCACTAATTTTTCCCTCTATTAAAAGTATGGCAAATATAATAATGGTCACGTTGCATCATATAATTTCCAAAAATGCCGTACTGGTACAAATCGCCAATTCTTTTCATTTTTTTTACGTCTTGGCTTAAGTCTTACAATCATCCGCCCCATGTTTGCAATCTGCGATATTTTTTTCTAGGTAGAATTGTATACAAACAAACAGAATATAATGATCCCATACTGTAAAAAATTATTTTACGTATTGTACAGTCGTATTTTTGAAACGTGACGAATAAATTAATTTTTCAAGTATGGCAGCACTTTTTCCCCCTACTAGAAGTATGGAAAATATAATAATGGTCACATTTTATCAAATACTCTCCAAAAATCCAAATGCAATACTGGTACAAATTGTTTGGCGAAAAAAAATTTTTTTTTGCAGATTTTCGGCGGTATGGTGGCCATTTGGAATCGTCCGAAAAGTATGGCATGGCGATTTTCGTAAATGTCTGCACGATGATGAATTACCTGTGCAAAAGTTAGCCTGGTACAAATGGTTGAATTGTTTTTTTTTTTAAATCAACGCATCGCGTCGGTATGGGGGGCTGTAAGTTACACCGGAAAAGTATGGCATGACACTACCGCCTACATCTTTTTTATGGGCTATCGGTAAATTCTAAAATTTTTGTG